>PVJX010005427.1:0-83265 GCA_004027295.1 Dolichotis patagonum
AGCCTGTTGAGCTCGGCTGAGCCTGACTCTGTGCTGCTCCACAGCTTCTATGTGTCCACCCAAGTCACTAATAAACCTGCTGGACATTGCTGCTTAATCTCTAGAATGCCATGAATGCATATTTCTGCTTTTGTAAAATAGTAAGCAGAACAAAATGCCAAGTAAGCAGCCAACTAATCAGACTTGGAATCTGTGAACACAGTTTAATATTACAATAAAAATATGAAACAATACTAAACACATCATCAAACGTCGGCATCTAGGGAGGGAAGAAATCAGCCACCAGAAGGGAGGGGACCAGGCAGGGTGGAGTCTGTGTTGTGAGCCTGCATCAGTGGTAGTGAGCCTCCTAGGAGAAGAGGAATGCAGAGCCCTGCTGTGGCCAGCCCAGCCCTGAGATCTAGTGACAATGACATAAAGCTCACTGATACTGGCTCCATCTTTGGCCTCATGGTAACCCAGAAGAGACAGCTTCTGTGTTTACTCATTGGGTACCTCAGTTTCCAATTCCCCCTTTTCAGTTCTCTCTTTGAGCTGTCTTCAGTAATCATTTAAATTCCATGTTAACACTAACTTCTGAGGTCAACTGCTTTCTGAACTTCTTATGCATCCAAAGAACAGTATCGGGTCACTCTATGCACCTGCCTGGGTCCCTCTGCAAGAGACCTGAAGGCCTGGGTCCTATGGAAGGCAGCAGGTGGCAAGCACAGGGAGCCCTGCATGTCAGCACCAATCTGTGCTCTCTCCACACTCTTGGGGGACATTACTGTCCCCAGCTCAAAGGAAGCAGTATTGACCTTAGTGACCACGCCTTCAGCCTGCTCCCAGATAAGTCCTGCATCTGCATGGACATGGGTGTCTTCCCCACTTCCCTTCACAATCTGGAATCCAGGCAAACATGGTCACTGAGCCGTCATCACACAGGGCAGCATTTCATATGTGGGATCAAACACACCTCCCCTGTGCCCGCCAAGCTACAGTGCTCTTTGCATATTTCACTGAGGTCTTTTGCTATCTCCCCCTCTACATTGCAAACAGAGTCACACTTCTGTTATTCCACAGTCTTCTGTTTTATCTTGGTTCTTTCACGAGGAATACACATTCCTGAGTGGTGCCTAAGGACTGGAATGCATGTGCCAATTTCCTTACACAAACATTTGCTGAGGCCCAAGACAAATGCGGATCAGCCTCAAGGGCTCTGGGGTTGGGTTAGAGAGCAGCAGGTAAGTGAGGCGAGAGAGAGCGGGTGAGGAGGAGTCAGCCAGTTGTGGTGGTACACAGTCATATTCTCAGAACTCTGGGAAGCTGAGGCAGGAGGATCACACATTTGAGTCCAGCCTGGAAAACTCAGTACTTAGTGAGACTCTGTCTCAAAATTAAAAATTAAAAGGCGGTGTGGTGATGGATGTAGCTTAGTACGAAGGTCCTGGGTTCAATACCAGTACCCAAAAAAGGCCTACATGCCAGCACTGTGTTTTTGCTCATCCCTGTTTTCTAATGTTACACAATAAATGTGTGCAATGAACGCTTAATATGAATTCTTCTGTTTTAAGGAAAAAAGAAAAACACTTAAGGAAACCCTATTAAAACATACCCAAAGAAGTAATATGCCCTGGGTGTTATTTGGTTAAAACTATCAGGTTTAAAGATCTCTTATATATTCCTACAGTCTAGTTAGAAAATATTTTGGATGAAAAATTCAAAAAAAGATATTGTTTACTCACTATATAATAGGATTTTCTAAAAGCCAAGGATATTGTAGGGGTGTGTTCACAGCCTCATAGCACCTCCAGACCTACCTGTCCTACTTAGATCCCCAGGCATAAGTCAAATCATAAAACATTTTCCTGACAAGTTCCTAAATCTACCACTTATAATGAACAGTACAGTTCCACTAGTCTTGCTAAAACATTAATAATTAAATGCAGATTTCACATGTAAGGCCACTTATTGGAAATGCTATATTAACAGACCCATATTAAAAGCAAAACCCCAAATAAAATAGGTTCCACTGGGATGTTACTTCCCAGACATCAAATACAGGTTCATTCCAGTGCTCTCACACAGGTTATTTGAGGAGATCACAAATGACTTTGTTTTGTTAACAGTAAATGCATTCTTTAAGGTTCACACTTCCTTTAGGTCATGAACAACAAAAACATTTAAAATTATGACATAAGTAAGTAACATAAAAGTGTCCCTCAAACTGTCACCCAGACTCAGCAGTTCAGTTCAACAGGATCTGTTCAGTACTGACATGTGGAAAGTGGTGTAGCAATGTAGCTGAGAAATACTCCTCCCAGCTCCTTCCCTGAGAGACGGTCCCCAGCCAGTGGTTCCCCACTATCTCACAGCCACAAGCAAACCTCCTGACACATGTGCTGCCCTGGCTCTCCTGAACGCCACACTCTGCTCACTGCATACTCCACACTCCAGGCACCCCATTTCTTCATTTCTCAAGGTCAAGCCCCACATGAGGAGAACTTCCTTCGTTTCTTTTATTCATGTATGTTTGCAATACATAATAGTTACAGTTCTTTGGGGGAAATTATTATATCTACATATCTTGATCATTTTTGAACATATCACCCCTCTTCTTTTCACCTCCCCCTAACTCCTGACCCCATCTCCAAAAAGTCTGCCTTTTTGTCTTTCATTTTATTCTTTATGTGTATGTTAGGTTTCTCACATAACACAAACCATGTGATACTAATTTTCTGGGTTTGACTTATTTCACTTAATATTATAGTCTCAGATTCCATACATTTTCCTGCAAATGACACGATTTCATTCTGTACAGCTACATAACATTCCATCACATATATTCCACATTTTCTTCTTCCATTTTTCTTGATGGGTATCTAGGCCATTTCTGGAGCTTGGCTATTATGAATTGTGCTGCTATGAACATAGTTATGTGTGTATCACTGCTGTACGGTGACTTTAACTCTTTGGGGCAGATACCCAGAAGAGGTATAGTTGAGTCAAATGGGATTTCAGTTTTTTGTTTTTTGGGGAAACTCCATACTTATTTCCACAGTGGTGGTTCTAGTTTACATTCCCAGCAACAGTGTAAAAGTGTTTACCACCCTCCCAGCCTCGCTAGCCTGTGTGTGTGTGTGTGTGTGTGTGTGTGTTCTTGAATGAAAGCCATTCAGATAGGGGAAAGATTATTTCATTTACTTTTTGAGGTGCTGCAATTGAAGCCAGGGCCTTCAGCATGCTAGGGAATCACCTCACCACTGATTTACCACCCAGTCCTTGTGTATTTTTAAACACAATATTGTGTCATATGTGGCAGGGTGCAGAGAACCCAAGGGACATGCAATCCCATGGCCTGCCTGGACCCTCGTGCTGGACTGTGCTGATGCCTCTTGTAGTGGTTGGCAGACCCCAGAGTCCCTCCCAGAGCGCACTGGGGAGAACTCTTTCCCACCAGCGCCCTGCTCTGCTCACCCTGGCCAGACCCGCAGTGGACAGCAGCCAGCAGAGACAGCACAAGGTTGGTGGCAATGCAGGGAGTGTGGATGTGCATGGTTCAGGGACACTTCCAGCACAGCCACTTCCTGGCTCACTGGAATCTTTGTCAGCAGAAGGGTGACTTGGGCACACTATAGTTTGCAAAACTCACTCTTGCAGGAAGGAGTGTGGGAAGGACTGAGAGAACAGAGCCCCACTCAAGATAGGGCAGCTGGGAAGGTCCTGCCAGAGCGCAGGGTCTTGCTGGATATGGTAGAGCATACCTGTAATCCCAGCACTCGGCAGGCTGAGGCAGGAGAATGGCTGCAAGTTCAAGAGCAGCCTAGACTACATGGTGAGTTCACAGCCAGTCTGAACTACACAGGGAGACCCTGTCTCAAAAAATAAATAAATAAAACAAACCACCCAGGGCCCAGAGCATCAGGTGGAAGAGGGGGCGCAGGAGCAGGGCGGAAGCCTTCAGACTCCCTGGACCTGATAGCTGACCAGACCCTGGGGACAGAGATACTGGGCAGACTCTCAGGTTTCTGTGGTGAGGTACTAGGAACTGCCACCTCATTCAGGCTTCACGGCCTTCCTGCCGCACCCCTGGGCAGATGTTAGCACCCTTGGGTACAGAATGTGCAGTGACCTCAGGAGGAGCACCTGCTTAGATAAGGGAGCAACTCAGTGGTTGCTGGGAGGAATCTGGCCTTCAGGTTTGATTTAGTTAACTATGACTGTGCATTGTGCCAACTCACAGGGTAAAAAAAAAAGATAGGGAGGGGGAATTATTTGCTAGGATTTCAACAACGATTTCACATAAAAATCTAGATTTATGACTTCTCAAGAAAAGGAAAGAAAAAAGTCAAAACAAAATTTTTAAGCCAGGCACACGTCTGTAACCCCAGCACTCTGGGACACCGAAGCAGAAGGATCACAAGTTCAGGCCAGGCCTGGGTAACTTAGCAACTTACCAAGATCCCATCTCAAAATTTAAAGCAAAACTGGAGATATAGATCAGTGCAAAGGCTCTAGGTTCAAATCCCAGTACTGCAACAAAAGGGGGCTTTATATCACAACATGGCGATAATTAGAACTAGGTTTGGACACCCAGTTTTCATGGGGCCTGTGCCCTTCTGTGTGCAGGGGAATGCCCTTTATGTCCATTAGGATGCCAAGAAAACACGAGCATTGGTGAGGACATGGGGAGATGGAAGCCTTGCTCACGCTGGTGGGACTGTCAAATGATGCGGCCACTGCAGAAAATAGTGTGGTATTTACCCCCAAAATCAAACACACCATCATCACATGACCCAGCAATTCCACTTCTGGGCTGATATCTTCAAAAATCAAAAGCAACAGCTCAGGCATTGGTACACTCATGTTCAGAGCAGCATTATTCACAACAGCCCAAGGGAGCAGGCAATCCAACGTCATAGACTAATGAAAAGTTAAATAAAATATAGTGTACAGATAGAATAACTTCAGAAGGAATGAAATTCTGGCACATAGATGAATCTTGAAGGCTTGGTGCAAGGTGAAACAAGCCAGACACAACAGAACAAGTATGCATGATTCCACTTGTAAAGTACCTACAGCAGCCAAATTCACAGGGACAGAAAGTAGAAGGGTGATTCATAGGGCTGGGGGAGGCAAGGTCTTACTTCATGAAGAAGTTTCACCTTTGCAAGATAAGCAAAAGTTCTGATGATGGATGGTGCTTTTTGCCACTAAAATGTACACTCAAAAGTGGTTAAAATGGCAAATTTTATGTCACGTGCGCACACACACACACAGCAAAACTCACATTTTCAGATGTTAAAAGAACAAAGGAAGTGCTATATTTCTTCAAAAGCTAATTATAAAACTCAACTAGCTATGAGATGATTTACAATGTTAAAAACAAGATTGTAGAGTCAAGAGAAAGGAAAGATGATGAACACTTAACCTGTTTAAATGTTGAACCCCAAATAAGCCACAGGAAAATTAGAATTACAGAACATATAATGTACTATATTAAATTAGTACTCATTGTAATATAAACAATAAAAATTGGAAGGTGAATGGGAGAAAATTTTAAGGAAGTCAAGTAATAATAAGTTTTGGAGTTCTGGGGACTGCTGACATAGCTCACTGGCACACTGCCTGCATAGCAGGTAGGAGGTCGTGAGCTCAGGTCCTGGTACCCCCCAAAAACAAAAACAAAAACACAAAGTTTAGAACATCAAAACTCCAACCCCTAATGTTCTATACCATTTTGTCATATACTTAGAGATATTTTTGAGGGAATCATTTATTCTACTATGACAGAACATTCACCTGACGTTTAGTAAATCTTTCTAAAATGTTCTTTACCTTGGATATTAAATTCAAATAAAATGAAACACTTTTAATTTAAAATGGCATAAATCATGTGATAGTATTTTCATGGAACTCTGTTTATCCCATCCAAAGTTTTATCTACATATGTCTGTATGTATGTGCAATGCTTCAGAATGTTACCTAGCTGTCTTTAGATAATGAGGTGTAGGGTGATTTGTAGCTTTCTTTGTGCTTTTTCTGAATACTTGATTATTAAAATAAGCATACATGCTAATTATTCTGATATACCAATCACTCAAATTCAGCTCACCCCACTAGGACTTTAAACCCTGGCACAGGCCAGTTCGCTCTAGTGGATGCATACCAAGAGGCCTGGCTCAGCGGGCTGGCACTCCCATTGCTGCAAGTAGTGTTTATAGAAACTGCATTGAAGTATCTCAAGGCTGCTAGAACAAGGCCTGCATCCAGATTCTCAGATAATTAACTTCCAGCCCCACACATTTCAACAAATGTTCTAGACTATTGCTTCTTAGCCAGACAGCTTTGCCTCCCAGGGAACACTTAGAGATGTCTGAAGGTGTTTTTTAGTTGTTGCAACTGCAAAGGAGAGCCACTAGAATTACTGGACAGAGTTCAGGCAAGCTGCTGAACACCCTACAGTGCCCCTCACAACACAGAATCATCTCACCTAAAATATTGGTAGGGTGCAGTTGAGAGATGCTTTCTAGAAGGATGCACGTTCATTCGACCAAGCTTTAGCTAAAACCATGAATGTGCAAGCTGCTTTACTTCTGCTCATTATGTTAGAGTAACGTGGTACCTGGCACAGGTCTGATGCTTTATATCACTCCTTGGGAGTCCCCACCAGAGCATTCTCTGTACATTTCTGCCTCCCGTTAACAACCACAAAACACTACACAGGACACTTATTGGCAACATTCTTCCATCTATATTCAAAGCATTCATATTTGACAATCATGGTGAACTTTTCTGTCCAAGGAAAAAATAATCAGGTTTTTAAAATTTAATGATACTAAGGTTTTTTCAAATGTTTTCTTTGACTTTTTGTCATGATTTACTTTCACATATGGTTAGCCATTTTACATAAAAAAAAAAACAGGTTCTATGCCAATAACTCATCAAGAATACCGCCCAGACCACATTTAGGGGCACAGATTTTAAACAAACACTCACAAGAAATATGATTTGACAGTTACTAAAATCAGCTATGGAAAGTGTCTTCATGGAGCGGCCACCTTATGTTTCTCCTTCCGGGGTGTCTCAGGGAGCTATGTGCCACCTGGGGAAGAGAGGAATTAGGAAGAGGCAGCTCTTCCCACCTGAGGCCGGTGATATGAAGACTGGCAAAATGTACAGCAAACCCCAGTTCCATGACTGAACATGTTTAGCTGAGTGTCTCTGGTTGAAGGATAATGGTCCAGTCAAGTGACACCCAAAGGTCAGGGATCAGAACTTCAAGGCTTCCTGAAGGTTCACCTGAAGTTCACAGGTTAGGAAAAGTTGAGATTTACATATTAATTCAGTAACATTCACCAACCCCCTTTTAGTTACTATTTAGATAACGTCTGAGTTGCTTTATTGTTGCTAGCACCATAAGTAAAAGTAGAAGAGGTTTATTTTGCCTCACAGTTTGTACAATTTTCAGTCCACAGTCAACTGACTCCAAGGCAGGTGGCATGGCACAGGCGAAAGAGTCCATGAAAATGTAAGTAGGAGGCCGTGAGCCTCCCTTTCCCTTTATGCTTCATCCAGGTTACAAACCTATTAGTTGGTCCCATCCACAACCACTCTTCAGTAATTCTGTCACCTACAACTATGCTAAACCAATCACTCTATCTATCCAGTTATCATATCCATAATCCAGTATCAAACTGCCATGATCCAGTCACCTCCCAAAAGCCCCACTTTTGACTCCATGAGACTTTGAGGGAAGATCTAGATATAAGCCATGATAGGAGACAAAGGAAAACTCACTGCAAGTAGGAGTTAAATTCTGAGAGAACAGAGAAAGAAAACCAGCCCTCAGACTGGGAGTGCAGTGGGGAAGGGTCCACTTGTGTTGAATCTGGATAAAAGTTAGTAAACTCTAAACAGTGAGTACATGTACAAATCATCACCACAGTTTGTGGGGGGATATCTGTATAAACTCTAGTAGATTGTACATAGCATTATCAAAAGAGTATCATAACTCCTACAGCACTGCATGATCTATGTTAGATTTCTGACTACAAGTATAATTTGACCCTGACCTTACACTGGCCTAATTTCAAGTACCTGTTATGCACATATAACTAGCAACTACTGTATTAGTGAAAATACAGAAAATATTCATAAGCAGGAAGTTCTGTTAGACATCAGTACTATAAATAACTATTAGAAATATGGTCATACAGTTAAAAGCAAATACACAAATTCTGTTGGAAAAGGAAGTTTATGTGTGATATGTGTGTATATGTTTACCCTCATACACATATGTAATATAACTTTATATTAAATGAATTGTGTTTGATTTAATCATGTATTTAATAAAATGTGAAAAAATGTAGTATGAAATTTTCCTAGAAGAGAATTTAAACTTTTAACATCAAAGAGAGTGAATTCCATCAAAATGTTTCATATAGCAAAGTCTCCAAAATAAACAAAATGCTGACCCCCATATCAAAAAATATGAATATAACAAAAGAATGAGTCAAAAATTACAGAACTAGACCAAGTATAAAAAGAACTAACCTTTTATTTTCAGCATTTTCTTTGTTTTCTGCCAATGATTAAATATTCTACAATGTTAATTGTATTCTTCAATGTTTCTACAGCTATCCAAATCCTTTAATTATATATATTAACTTTATTTTCATTGATTCATAGTATTTGTATATCTTTGTGGGGCACACTATGGTAATTCAACACCTGTATAAAATGTCTGTTATGGTTTATGTTTGGATGTCCCCCAAATCTTCATGCAGTCATGGAGGCAACTAATTCTAGTGTTTGTGATTGGTTCATTGTCTAGTGCTAGAATTGGTGGTTGAGTGCTGCACTTGCCCAGGGGCAGGTAGGCAGCGTACAATATAAGGGAGGGGAGGAGGCATGCTTGTTGCCCTTTCTTGCCCCTTGCTCTGGCTGCTTTTGGTATCTGCCACAGTTACCACAAATGGTTGATTCTCAGCCATGCCACCCTGCTTTGGAGCCAGCTGAGTATCAACTGAAACCTCCAAGAACTATAAGCTAAATAAACCTTTCCTTCATCTTGGGTGTCAGGTGTTTTGTCTCAGCAGTGAAATATGCAATAACCAAATCAAAGTAATAAGCATTTCCATCTCATCAATCATTAATTGTTTTTATTTGTTGGGAATTTCATACTCTTCTAGTCATTTTGAAATCTACCATCACACTTTGTTGTTTCAGACATTTGATGTTTTCTTCAGTTGCATCAACTGAAGTTGCAGCCAAATCAAATGCTATTTAAAATTTTCAGCACTAAATTATGTGATAAATATTTTTTCTTTAACTCCTTAGAATATAGTTTTTTATGACACAGAATATTTTCATATTCCTCACTTTATTGATGATTTTTAACCTTTGCAGAAGGTGTCTCTCTTCTAGGCTGGCACTTGTCCTCACTGGGAAGGTGGATTCTGCCCCTTACCTTCATATAAGGGGAACTTTCCTTACACTTAAGAGTTGGATGATGAATGAGGATGAAGCAGTGGAACAAGATTGAAGGTAATTCTCCCAAGGAGCATCACTTTTACAGTTTTTACTCTGCATTCATTATAGATTCTGCATCAAAGTGTGAGGTTCCCATATGTTGATTTCTGTTTATGCCAGTCTGTATATCAGATATAGTGAATTTCTTAGCACAGTTTCCCTTCTTGGAAAAGACCTGAACATACTGGTATATGTCTGAGAAGAGCATGACCACCTGCAGGTCTGCACGTGGTATGGCCCCCTTAGTGCTTGATATGCCCAGCCCAGGAGCTCCCAATCCTGTTGACCCACAACTGCCAACAAGGCTCCAGACAGAATCCCATCCACTTCCTTGTCACTTGAGAGTTCACTTCAAGGCTACCATTACTTGGCTTGCTTCTGACTTACTGGATGATCACTAACACTTGGTCAAGTCATTATATGGGATTTTCTTTTTGTCCATAATAATCTAAATGCTGAAATTTTAATAACTTTGAAATTATATTCATCAAAGACTTAAAGTAATAATCCAATCTCATCTACTTCACTTAGTCCACTGTGTTTTCATCTTTCAGTGCTCAGCTCCATTATTACTTCTTCACAGAAACCTCATCTGACTTTAGCCTGTAATTACAGAGCAAACCACGTGACCACCTTATTAACATCTGCCTCATAGACTAGACTACATAAATTGGACTTTTACCTGATTTTTCCTGCCAGTGTATCTCCAGTAATTACCCTGGTACCTGACATATTAATCACTTAATGAAAACATTTACTAAGTGACTTCATGAATCAATAACTTAGTTAATAAATAAATACATGCATAGATTTAGTACTTTAAAAAGCACATCTACAGAAAAAGCGAAGTTTTCAGTCAATGAATCAAGGAATTAAAATTTCTTTGACATAGAAAAATTTTTCTACTAATCATTTCAAAATAGAAGGAAACCAGAGTGCTGATCTGTGAGCTTACCTCTTTTTTTCTTACGGTATTATTTTTGTTCTTCCCTAGATTAGCTGTTGATTAGGGACAGGTCACCAAGTTAGGGCACATAATTCACAAGGGAGAAAGAAATACACCTCACTCAAGTCTTTGACGAGTCTGGGCTCAAACTGGCTCATTTATTTATTGCCAGTGTTAATCCTCTTTTCATTGCTATTTAAGCAGAAGCTTAGGTGAAGACATTCCATCTCTGTGCAATAAGTAAACCAGATTATGTCTTTGGTGGAGTTGGGTTAAGTTACCGGATATGTTGTAATTGATTAAGAAACAAAACCCTCAGGTTTGTAATAGCTGATACATGATTCTGGTTCATCTTGAATCCATAATCCACTGGGTTTAAAAGGTATGTGGAAATATGGGGATTTGGGAAGCCAGAAGAGTGGAGGAACTAATTAACATACAAATATCCAAACCAAAGTTTCCAGAGGTTTGGTTTTACATTAGACTAGATTTCAATATTTTTCCTGAGGACACAAATTAAGAAACACGAATGAATAGATAACTTTAACATAGGAGCACAAACTCTTTAAGATATATAAGGACTTCCAGCCTTACCATTTTTACAGATGTTGCAACAGAGGCCCGAGAAGAGGAGTGACAAGTTAACTCAGTGGTAGAGGTAGAACAGAACATGGCTATATTAACTTGTAAATCAGCACTCTTTTCCACTAATCATAACACTCACTTTCATGAATATTAGTCAGCAGCCACTTTTTTCGTTGAACCACTTGCGTCTTTCATCCTATACATCTGAGCCAAGTATATCCCTTCAAAACTTAATTCCCACCTGTTCTACCT
The DNA here is from genome assembly GCA_004027295.1 of Dolichotis patagonum. Lineage (NCBI taxonomy): Eukaryota > Metazoa > Chordata > Mammalia > Rodentia > Caviidae > Dolichotis > Dolichotis patagonum. The sequence continues at coordinate 11,297 of PVJX010005427.1, forward strand.
ACCCAGTGCTCAAACTACTAGCAGATTCGTAAGGCCCAGAGGACAAAGTTAGCTTGGCAGTCAAGACCCTCTATCTTTTTTTTCCCACACTACCTCCTGCTACACTTTCACACAATCCAGATCATCATGGTGGCTCTGCCATTCTTCCAATGATGATCCATTGACAGCTGCCTAGAATCCCCTTCAAGGAGGCTCATGTTGCCTTCACTGCAGGGCTGTATGATCTAACAGCCATCAGCCTTTCCAGGAACTTACTTAGTGCTGGAGGGCATCTGCATTGGGGCTTTACTAGAGAAAACAGATATAACATTAGGTATACAAATGTGTAAGAATTTACAAGACTTACTTATGATGGTCAGCTAAAGAGTTGGATGAGAAAGTGTGCAGAAGGTGTCTGCACACCGGAGGTCAAAGGATTCAATCCAAGGTCTGGAGTTCATGCCAGTGCCCCATGCAAGTCTGCACCAGCAGGCCAAAGGGTCTATGCCAGAAGGCTAAAGCATATACACTGGAAGGCTGAAGAGTCTACACTGGAAGGCTGAAGAGTCTACTCCAGAAGGCTGAAGAGTCTGTGCAGGATGGCTAAAGGATCCAAAGCAGAAGCCAAACAGTCTGCATTGGCAGTCAGGAGGTGATGTCCAAGCCAAAGGCAAAGACTGGAGCTCCTCCGAAGGCTGGAGCTCCCCATCCATCCTTTCTCCTTTCCTTTTATATCAACCAGGCATTGAGTCACCTAGGATGGGTCTTCTATACCATAGGGTGTAGAATTGCTGCCAATTTAGTTATACTTCTAAATGTCTCAAGTTGACACAATCAATCAATTACTACAATCCACTCCTTGTCAACTTGGCAGCCAGACACATTTCTTTAAACCAGTCTCCAGATACAAAGACATGCATATAATCGCACCTAACATGTTACAACTATCCTGCATACAAACAGAAACACACTAATTCCCTTACCAGAATAGAATATGAGTTTTCTTTGTTGATGCTTACTCTTATCAGTTTATAACTCTAACATTATAACACAGGTTTAACAATCCCCAAGAACCAGCATAAAGTCTATCAACATTATATTACATTAGAATCATATTTAGAGAGAAATATTAATTATAATCCTCTTTTCTGTAGCTGATCATGGGGTCATAGCTGATATTTAGAACTTCCTTCTGCCACTACTCATTCTGTATTTCCTTGGCCTTTAACAAGTACCTTAACAGGTCTTGGTTCTTTCCCTGGTGGAGTGACCCATACCTTCATTCCTGAAGGTTCTGGACCACTTGTCACTCTTCCTGGATTAGGTTGTTGCAACTTGCCATTGATTTTAATAACAGGGTATGGTAGTACTAAAAGTGCCCTAAGAAATCTCCTGTACTCCACATATATTCTTCCTTTCCTCCATTGTGAAGTAGCAATCCAAATACCCCTTGACAGTATGGGTCAATCACCCCTGAAAACACTGTGACTTCCTTTTTAGCTTGTTTCCTCAGAGACATGAGGAAATCAAAATGACAACGGAGAAGTCTTAGCTTCCAGTTCAATGGCATCATTATTGTTGTACTTCCTGGTGCAAGCCTTCCTCCCTCTGTAACTAAGACTTCTAAGCAAGCAGTACATGACATCATGAGCACAGGAAGCCAAAATTTTGCTAGTGGATCACTCAAGGTGAGTGGTATAATTCCTACTGCTATGCCTTGATTCCTGGACCTATGAATCCTGGCTATAAGACACACTATAGTGGATACTGAATCAAAGCATATATATCCTTTTAAAGTACCTTACCCCAATCTAGCTAGCTATTGCTACCTAGCTGGCATTGTAACTATGTCTATAAAAGGCCATTCCATCTTTTTATCAACCCAGCTGCTTCTGGATGGTCAGGAACATGGTAGGGCCAGTGAATTCCATGAACATAAGCCCAATGCCTCACTTCTTTAGCTGTAAAATGTGTTCCTTGGTCAGAGGCAATGCTATGTGGAATTCCATGATGGTGGATAAGTCCATGGTGATGGTGATGGTGGATGATGGTGTGAGTCCATGGATGGTAGTCTTGGCATAAGCATTACATGTAGCAAAGGCAAATCTATATCCAGAATACATGTCTATGCCAGTGAGGGCAATGTGCAGCCCCTTCCATGGTGGAAGTGGTTCATTCTCTCATTGCTGAGACAAAATACTTGACACCCATAATGAAGGAAGGCAAGATTTATTTAGTTTACAGGTTTTGGAGGTTTCAGTCCATATTCAGCTGGATCCAAGGCAGATTGCCATAGCTAAGGGGACAACCATTCATGACAGTCTCAAGCATCAAGAGCAAAAAGGGTAAAAGGGTAAAAGCACACCTCCTTTCCTCCCTTATATTGTATGCTGGCTACCTGCCCCTGGGTGGGTGCAGCACTCACACTGCCAATTCCAGTTCTAGACAATGAACTAATCACAAATGCTGGACTCAGCAGCCTTCATGACTGCATGAGGCTTTGGGGGGACACCAAGACACAAATCATAACATTCCACTCCTGGCCCCCCAAAGATTCATGAACATCCTTTATGCAAAAGACATTTAGTCTATCTCCAAGAATTGTCAAAGTCCTAATAGTTTCAGCATTGCTGAAAAGTTCAAGCCCCAAGTCTCCACCAAGATATAAGGCAAACTCTTAGCTGTTACCCCCTGTACAAATGAAAACAAAGTTAAACACTTCTAACCTTAAATGGCACAAGATAAACATTACCATTTCAAAGGGTGAAAACAGGGAGATACAAAGGAATGAGTCCAAAGGAAGTCCAAAATCCAGCAGGGCAAACATTAAGTCCTGGGGTTCCATGCTCAGCATCTGAAGCAATCTGGTTATGGGCTCCAAAGAGCTTGCATGACTCCACCCCTACAGCACTTCTAGTGGTTTTAGCTCCCACAGCTTCTCTCTTAGGTCCACTCTGCTCAGTTCTTGCAGCTTTTCTTAGATGATCCACATTCCTGGCTTTTCCAAACTTCTGGGTTCTCCACTGTACCTTTGGCTTCACACTCACAGTTTCAAACCCTGCCCTCTTAAGGACACACTGTCTGGTCTCACAGGCCTTTTGAAATTAAGGTGAAAGTTTTTTTTTAACCTCAGAACTCTTGCATTCTGTATGCATCTTAAACCAGTACCACATGGATAATGCCAAGGTCTGCTGCCAGCTGAAGCAGTAGCCAAGCTTTCCACCTCTTGGCCATATGGTTCCAGTGTCTGAGCACTCTGAACCTGATTGTGAGGAACAGATTTTTTTTTATGCTGTCACCATTCCAGAACTCAGTTTAGCAGCTGCCATTTTGGAACATTGTGTGGTCTCCATTGACTTTTTGGGACATGGCACTCTGCTATTTTTTCTTCAAAGCAAAAACCTTCACTTTTGTAATTTTGAGGCTGTAAGCAGTGGAGACATGCCATTGCTTCCCATGATGCCCCTAGGCCATCTTTTTATTTTCCTGTTCCTTCTCAGCAATGGATATCTCAGCTCTATCTTTATAGGCCACAGCTTTACTGGAGCTTACTTTCTGGTCAAACACATTTTTAATTCACCTCTCTGGGTCCTTTGCTCTTGATTCATAATACAAATCTGGTTAAAAGCCCCCAGCAATATCCATGCCACTATCTCAACATTTGGCTGCCTTGAAATTTCTTCTGCCAGATTAATTAGTCCACCACTTAGTCTTGGGCAAAGTCTATGGACATGAGCAAAATACAGACTAACATATTGCCAAGCCATAACACACATTGTCTGAAGTCCAACAACCAATGCAGTCCTTCTTTCCATCAGAAACCCACCAAGCCTGGTCTGTATTGGTTTTCTGGTCTTCTTACCTCTGACCAGATCTCCCATACAGAACAGCCTAAGGCCTTCCAAGGCTACTCTTTCAGATAACATTGCTGAACTTTTCCAAACTCTTTCCGCAAGCCATTCCCAAAGGCTCTTGAACTACATGGTCAGGTATAGTCACAGCAATGATCCCACTTCTCTGGTACCAATTTCTGTCTTGGTTACTTTTCTCTCATTGTTGAGACAAAATACCTGATACCTGAAATGAAGGAAGGAAAGGTTTATTTAGCTCACAGTTTTTGGAGGGCTTCAGTCTATACTCAGCTGCAGGGTGGCAGCTTTTTATGGTGGCCACAAGCAACAAGACTAAAAAGGGCAAAAACAGGAAAAACATGCTTCCTTCACTCCCTTATGTTGTATGCCAGCTACCCACCCCTGGGTGGGTGCAGCATTCACACTGCCAATCCCAGTGCTAGACAATGAACCAATCACAAATGCTAGATTCAGCCACCTCCTTCACTACATGAGGCTTTGGGGGGGACACCCAGACACAAACCATAACAGCATCTCTCTTAGGGTCAGACCCCTGCCCAGTAGAAATCTGAAAGCTGGCCTTGAAGAAGGTCCATCAGCTTGGTCACTTTCACTACTGCTCCAGAACAGTAAGAGGTGCAGCACTACACTCTCTGACACCATGGACATCTGATGATGAGCCAAAACTGAAGACAAAGGCCTGGCATCATATTCCAGCTGAGGGGACATTTGCTCCAGAGTGCCTGGTGGGTGAGCCACTATTGACCTCTCCCTCAGCCCATCCTGCTCCATCCCTTCTCTCCATGGGTATCAATACCAGGGACTCCCAAATAAACACCCTGAATGCTGAACTCCTCTCTTGGAGCTTGCTCCTAGGAAAACCCTCTCCTCTGTACCCCAAAACACTCCCCACCCATTGTCCTGCATAGTCTACTTCCCAGCCAGCTGCTTTCTGAAAGTTCTGTAGCACATACAGATCAGTTCACTTACTTTACAAGGGGTGATCAGAAACTATGGTGAATGTTTACATTTTTAAAAACCTTATTACAGTAAAAGATATATTGCCAAGAACAATAGGATAAGTGTTTGGAGCAAGGGGGAGGATTTTGAAGGGGATGGATGCAAATGGGTCTTTTACTGAGATACAATTTTTGACATGTAAACTTCCACTGTATATTTTGATCACACTTCTGGTTGTCATCCCACCTCTTCTACCTACTACAGTCCCCAAACAGCAGTGTGCCCCGTGCCCACAGAGTTCTTATGGCAGGCACACAATATACAGCCAGAATACCTTGGAGGTGCCACGGTCTTCAGCATAAAGGAGACTAAGTTTCCTTTTGCATTCTCAGACATGGGAGAGGAGAAGGGGAAAAAGAAAAATGTTTTGTTTAAGGGGAATGACACATGAGGAATGTTGTACATGATCTTTCTTCCTTTCATGCCAAAAAGTCTCCAGAAGATGCCAGCAGACACTTGCTGAGAGCTGCCCCACTGATGCCAGGGAGTCTGGATTTGCCAGACCTGATGGCTGTTGCACCCATCCACCCAGCATGACCCACTCACATTCTGAAACACGAGCCACCCCTCCATCCTCCCACTACTGAGCCAAAGGATTCCTCCATTTTCTCTCTCCTGGAGAACAATGGATGTTGGGAGACATGGGCTTATCTTCATCAAAACTGAATCACAGAAACTTTCACAAGGGAAACAAAAAGTAAAAAACAAGAATTCAGAATGAGCAGCTAGAGCCAGTTTTTAAATGTTGTGACACATGAACATGTTCTGAAAAGGAGACAGGAACCACCTCAGCCCCCAGGGGGAAAACACTGCTAGGCTGATGTGAGCTTGTCATACACAGTCACTGCCCGACAGCTGCAAGACAGGAAAGGCGCAGCAGAGCCATACACAGAGCCGGCCAGGTGCCTGGCAGGAAATCTGATGGACAGGAAATGGAAAAACTGGCTGAGACCCTCTCTCCTGCCAGGGCAGAAACTGTCCAAAGTGAGATGTTACTGCTACTGCCTCAAGGCTTCAGATAAGGAAATGTTATTTCAACAGCCTTTCCAAAGAGGAAAGAGGAAGTGAAGGATGAGCAGCTGAGGAAAGCCAGACAGGACAAAGGTGCAAATGAGGAGGATCAGAGATGCATAAAACCTCAGCCTGGGCTGATCAGGGATGCATAAAACCTCAGCCTGGGCTTAGACCAGATTTCAGAGACCTGCAGCAGAGCCTAGCCCTGCACACCTCATGCAGGGTGCACCACTTCCAAAGTAACACCTAAGCCTCCTAAGCTCCTAAGCCACCTAAGCTTTGTTTGTTTGTTTGTTTTGCTTTGAGTCAATTAGGGCTAAAGCAGTTTATTTAGAAAAATAAAAAGAAGAATCACATTGCTAAGTACCCAAATATCTCTATATGTGTAACTGTAGACACACACAAACTCTAAACATACAAAATTAAAGAGAAAAACTTGCGAAAATAAGAAGCAACTAACCATAGATCACAAATCCCATCATTCAGTATTATATTAGGCAAGTAAAACAGGACAACTGTAAAAATATCACTGACAGTCACTGGTACCATAGTTGAAAACTATTGACCAGCATTCTGAGCCAGACAAGAGTAGCATATAGATTAATTCAGAGTTCCAAGGCATGAAGCACTGGTGTTGTGAGTATGTGCTGAAAAGGTTTAACCCACTTTAGAAATTCCACACAGCTTCCTTTGAAACCCAGTCTAGCCAGTCCCTTCTGCTACCTCAGGCAGAAAATGTTGGTGCCTACCTAGAGATAAATGATGAGAAAGTTTTATCCTCTAAATTCCTCCTAGAAAATCTACAACAAAACTTTGTCTTTCATTCTTGAAAATTATACTAGCATACTATTGTCACGAGACCACTTATTGTGTAACCAGCACTGTCAATGATGTTTACATTACCCAGTTCCTTCCTAAAGTGACACAGGTTACCTGCAGAATGGTTAGGAACATGAACAACAGACCATGGTTAATAGGTGGCTTTGTCACTCAGGAGTTGCTGACTTGGGTCCAGTTCTTCAGTCTATATCCCAATCTGACCTTTCTTGTGGCAAAACAAATTCAACACGTTCCTCCTTGTTTTACTAATAGAATCCCAACTAGGGGAATCATAATTAAGTATGACGACAGCATTCCTACTTTCTCAGTTTCTCTTGCAGCCCAAGTGACCATGTGACACAGTTATGATCAGTGGCACCTAAGTGGACATCTGTCCTGGGTATTCCTGAGCCAACGTATTAGTCAGTCAAATCCCCATTCAGACTGAACATGCTCTCTCTACTACCAGCAAAATCACTGAAAAGAACCTGCACACAATCAGGCAAGCTATCTGAAATGCCAGGATACAGAACTAGTACTACAAGGGAAAACACAGATGACTACCAAATAAGAAATTCATGCTTATCAAGAAGTACTTTATCACTTTATCTATTACATTTGTTAGTCCTGATTTTGTGAACTTGCACTTCCCCACTTCTTTTCCACTAAAAGTAACTAGACATTCATCAATTTCATTACTTACTGCTTTTTACAAATAAATAAGTTTAAATTGAACCTTTTAAAGTTTTATTTCTTCTAATGAACTAAATTATTTTAGCATGTTAAATTTTTCTTACAGTCTTAGATACATTTTGCTTTTTCTTATCATTGAGTGTTTATTTCATTTCTATTCAATCTTTCTAATGATATTTTCTCTAATTACAGCTCAGGATGTAGACAACTAAGGTTATAGGTTTAATAAAAGGAAAGCTCCTTCATTTTCACTATTGTCTATATACATTATAATCACAGATTTTAGTTCTTCTTTGATCCAACAATTAGTACCTCAGAAGAAAGGCTTATTTCAATTCACAAGTGGCTGGATTTATTCAATTGCTACTTGTGTTATACATTTCTAATTTTACTGAATTTTGATGAATATGTGGTATTTATCTTACTAGAGAATTAACTGACTTTTCCATGTGAACCAATATTCAGTAAATTTTCCTATGAGTGTTTAAACAGAAGACACGTTGTCTAATTGGAACACACAGAGGTCATTATGCAGTTATTAGATTAACTGTGTTGAGCGTATTCTGATTTAAATTCAAGATAAGAGGAAGATGAGTCTTTTGCAAAATGGAAGGGGACCAAGAGAGGGAAGGAGGGAGGAAGAAGGCAAAAGGAAGGGGATAAAAAAATCACATATCCCAACTTCTCATTATAGATATAATCACTATGTACTTATATGTGTTGTGCATATCTAAAGTCCCAGTTACACAGCAGGCTGAGGTAAGAAGATCTTTTAAGATCAGAAGTTGAGGTCAGCCCGTGCAACACAGCAAGATCCCATCTTAAAAAGAACTTCTTAAAAGTGGTATTCTATGTTGAATTTTATCACATGCCTTCATGAGTTACTTTTCAATCTGTCCATCTGTTACTAATGGAGGCTTAAACATTTTTTTCATCCCTAGAAAACACATTTAGATAATGGTGTTTTAACAAAAAAATAACAGAAATCCTGTTGTATTCAATTTATTAACATGATACAATTAATAGATTATAATTAATATAACAATGATATTTAATGTAATTTACTAAGGATTTTAGTATTTGATCCACAAGGTTGGACTATAATTTTCTGAACTGTCTTTGATGGTATTATATCAGCATTGAATTAATTTTTTAGAAGTCCTGTGTCTCTCTCTAAGCTATAGACAGCTGGATGTTTCTCAGTTCTTTCTGTTGATGTCAGTGTATTCAGTTTTTCTCTCTCTTTTTAGGAATTTGGATTCCACTTTTGAATTACTCATTATTTAATTATATAATCTCTCAATTGCCCATTGTGTCTAATCATAAAGCAATACATACTAACTGTCATAATTATCAATAATCTTTTGTGACAGTGATTTTATCCTACTAGTTTCTAATGTTTGTGTCTTTCAAAAAAATTTTTGAGGCCAGACTTACCAAAAGTTGGTGTGTTTTACAGATCTTCTCAAAGGAAGCATTTTTAGCTGTACTGAGTAATATTATTTTGTGGATAATACTTTTCTTTTTTATCATTTTTGTTCTTCATCCTCTTGTGTGTTGTTTTGCTATTCATTTACACTTCTTAGTTGAACATGTGTTTATTTACTTTTATTTTCAAGATGCCCTGCCTTTAAGATAATGAAGTTGTCTATTATTATTATTATTATTTTGGCAAAAGCACACAATTTTTTAATCCATTTTATTTCAAATAGAAAAAAAGAAAAAAAACTAAAACTAAATTTCAAAACACGTCAATCAGGGGCACCAATGGTACATATATTGCACACTGTCATCCCCAAATCATTCACCCAGAGCACAAGATATCTGCATTCAACTGTCCGAACAATACCAGCACAGATCTTTCTCTTCAGTGAACTCAGAGAAATAGTAATATATATACACAGTTCAGATAGTTATATACATATACATACTTTGTTTCAGCTTCTCTAATTCTTATATGCAGTTGTCTTAGATCTTTTATTTCTAAACACTTTGTAATTTCAGTTTGAATTCATCTATACAAAAAGGATATTTTCAAATGTAAAATGGATACATTTGGTATGGTTAGGTTACTTTTTTGTAGTAAGTTTATAATTCTATTGTACTGAGGTTGGAGAAAATAAGCTATATGATTTCTGCTTGTAGAATTTATTGAATTTTTTGTATTGTAGTACTTAATCATTTTTGTAAGTATTCCATGGATATTTAAAATGAGTGTGCATTATCTTTAGAACACAAAATTCTGAAAATATCCAAAATATCTAGGGTTTTTTTTTAAGAGTAGGAATATTTATTGGAGAACTGAAATGAGGAACAGGGCATACAAATAGCTCCTGAGAGAGAAGAGGGGTTCTGAATAGGTTGCCCACACATCCAGGTTTTAATTACACATATTTTCTCAATTTTTTTCCACAGATTTTTGTAAAAGGTAGATTAAATGTTCTAGGATAATTCTTACTGTACAACTTTTCCCATATTTCTATTTTTCTCAATACATTCGATAACTATGTTTGTTCTGCGCTTGCAAGTTCATGATCATCTTTATAGTATTATCAAGGCAAAATATTTCTCTCCAGTTTAATATTTTTAGTACCAAAATTTTTAATATTAATATTCCTATACTATCTTTTAACAGTGATGCATGTTTTGCAACCCATTTATTTTCAATGCTTCTACATGATTTTATGTATTATAAAAAATAGTTACTAATCTTAACATATCCCAAATCCACATTTTTACAAAGATACTTTACTTATTATATAACTTAATGTTTGGTAGTCAGAATTTTCAGTTATCTTATGAGATTGGTTAAGGTTTTCCAGAGGAAAAGAATTAATAACACAGAATGGGGAGAGAGAGAGAGATTACCAAAGATTCACCTGCTCAAGCAGGGTGAAGTTTTTCAAATATAAGCCATTTTCTTCCTCCCCTTTTCATTCCTTCTAGGCTATGACCTACTGGTAGTGTTGCCAACAATCAAGGTAGGTCTTCCCCTCAATTTGCTCACCTATATACCAATCATCTCTGGAAACACCCCACAGACACACCCCAAAGTGTTTTCACCAATCTGCTAGGCATGTCTTACTCCAGTCATGTTGACAATCAAGACTAACTGTCACATTTATTTTGTTTTCCATTTATCACACACTTTTCTTATTTCCTGTTTTTCCTTTCTTGCTTTTTGTTGTAATGATCACATTTTTTCATCCTAGTTTATTTTAGTTTGTCTTGTGGACTGAAATTAATAGCCCAATTTTATCCTTCTAAACTACACATTTAAACAACTTTCACAATTAAAGACATTAAAGATTTTTAAAACAAAAAACAAATTTCTTTAAATAAAAGAAACAATCTTAACAAATCTTGATTTCACACTGCTCACTGAAAATAAAAAGAATTTTAAGAGGCTCAAAATACTGTATTTGGTATACTACCAGCTGATTTGAAAAGTGGTAGTGACATACATGCATAGACAAATTTTGCTCATATATATGCAAAATATCTCTAACAGGAAACCCAAGAACTGATACCACTAGCTTCCTCTGGGGAGAGATCTACTGTTCAGGGAATGTGAGTAGGAAGATTCTAAACCCACATTTTGCATTTTGAACCACGTGATAATACTGCATAGTAAAATATTATTATTTTTTAAATTTGGTTGAGCTCCAGGTTTTACTAGTTTCTTTGCTCATACCTATGTCTTGAGTTTCATGTTTTGCTCTTTTTTAGATTCTTATTTTTGTTGTTATTGTGAAGAGAGTTGTGTCCCGGGCTAATTTTTTCTAAGAGGGCTTTGGGAAGTAATTTGATGAACCTGAACAGACATTCTACTTATAGATTTATCTTAGAACTTTCTGTCTCCACTTTCCCCCATATTTCCACACTCTAATTCTTTTTATGTTGTTTTCTGAACAAAAAAAATCTATTGTTTAAATTTGCTAGTTCAGTAAGGTGAGCTACAGCTATTGCCATTCTGCTTTTCAGTCAACCTATTATTTTGGAATGAAATCTTTAACATCCAGAGTACCCTATCACCTCCTTCCTATAACATAAGAGTCTCCTTAACAGGAGCCGAAGATACTAATTAATTGACTCCTTAGGGAGTTCTGTTTCTCCAGATTTTAACTGTTCTGTTGTACCTGTCATTTTTGCTCTTGGTCATCCTCTTTCTACTTAAACATTCTTTCATCTGTGGATACTAGCACTGATTGTCATGTGCTGGAGGTAGAGGGTCATGGAGGTGTGGTCTGGTCAAATAAAGCTGTAGTTCTTCTAGATTGGAGTCTCCCTCCCTCTCTCTCCTAGAGGCCATTGGTTACCTGGAGCAGAAGCCTGACTCCCTGAACCAGAGAATCCACTTACTGCCATCCCCTTCTCAGCTCACACAAGCCAGCATCCTGCTCTCTCCCCTTCCACCTCCCTTTATGGGCTGACCCTAACCTTCAGGTGTCCACAGCATGGCTCCCATCGCAGAATTTCTCCTCAATACATTTTAGGCTAGTTTCCTACATTCCTGTTTCTCCACAGACATAAAACCTTTGCTTTTTATTTTTATCTTTTACAAATTTTCACTTTGTTGGTACAACTTTTTCTCCTTTTCCAAGACTGCACTAGAGTTCTTGTTCTTCACATATCTGTGGTTGCTTCATGAGATGTGCAATATCCAAAGATGTAGAACCAAAATTATGAATCATCATCTTAATTATAGTCCATTGTTTAAAGTTTTAAATTCATTGCAAAACATACCTATTTAAAATCTTCCTTATTTTTTTTTTTTTGTACCAGGGATCAAACGCGTAACCTTGTGCTTGCCAGGCAGGCACTGTGGCACTGAGTTGTATCCACAGACCCTTCTTCATTTTCTTTGACATGAGTTCTAATTTTTAAAATATAATGTACTATTAAATATTCTACATGTCCCATGTTACCAGATATTCATTTGTGAGGACAAAACTGTCACAGCTGATAGAAAATTCAGTATGGACCCACCAGGATGACAGAGGAATAGAAGGAAGACTTTTTCCTGTGCAAAAACACTGGCTTATTAGCACAGTATGTTGTATAAACCTGAGAGGATAGATGACTGTATTACTCATTTGTGTCTAGAAAAATAAAACATATTAGGTTTGGTTGTGCTTAGAATAGCTACTGTAGATCAAGTCATAGGGATTATTTCTCCTTTGCTTTTGCCATGAGCATAGCTTTCCCCAATCCCTTCTGCCATGTAATTAGATCTCAGTAAGAGGGAATTAAGCGTTTTTCAACTTTATTAGTAACATATGTGTCTCAGTTACTTTTCTCGTTGAGACAAAATATCCAACACCCAAGTTAAAGGAAGAAACATTTATTAGTCTCAGTTTTCAGAGATCTCAGTCCACAGCCAGCGGGCTGCAAGACAGGGTGGCACAGCACACGGAAATCATAGAGGAGAAACAGTCCATGGCAGGGCAGAGAGGGCACAGTGAGGAAGAAGCACTGAGCTTGTGTTTCCGTCTCATCCCATCTAGCTATGAGCCTTTGTGTGGTGCCACCCACAACCAGCGTGGGGCTTCCGTCTTCAGTAAATCCATTGTCACACCCAGAACTATACTAGTTCCAATCAGTGAACTAAGTTAGTACCACACACTGAATCCCAGCATCACATCTTTAATCTATATTCACACACCCTACATTCAGCCACCTCTGAAAAGCCCTAGGTATGAGTATATAAGGCTTCGGGGGACATCTAGACACCAATCATAGCACTGTGTCTACCCAAAGACTTATTAACACTGTATGTGTTTTAAAAAGGAGGTTTCCCTTCTTGTCACTAGAAGATTATGCATACCCAAACCTAGTTTAGTTGATGACTATGTGTCCTATTCTTTTGTTAGCTGGTTTGACAGTAGCAAAAAACAAACAAATAAACAAAAAACCAGACAAACCAACCAACCTTTAAGTAACTGAGATACTTAAAAAACATATACACTATAGCTTATTAAAAATCTCTCACTGACCACAAAATGCCTTTGTAAGTACTTATAAGAAAATTCTTAAAAGGAGAAATTTCGGGAAAATAATTATGATGTAGCACTTGTAAATGAGGTTTATGAAACTTTACATTGAAAAGTTTCTTTTTCAAAGTCAAACATCCTGACCTAATTTATGAGCCAGAGACAACTTTCTTATTAAAATCGGTAAGTTTTTTCCATCTTGGAAGAAACAGATGCATTGTTCCTGAGAGACATTGTTTATTATCTCATGCATTGTGAGGATTATGCCACTGAGCTTCTGTCAAGGTGTTTTCTGGAGTCCTCTTTCCCACATGCCATTGTCCTGTTGTGGCTGCCATGATGTCCTGTTACCTTTCACGGTCATTTTGACTTAGGAGATGAGCCAGAAGTCTCAGGCTGCCAGATCCAATGAGTAAGGTGTGATCCACTTTACTCACTGTTTTTAGGACCCTGCCTTTCCATCAGAAGACACTAGGCAGCAGCATTCACCCCTACAGTCAGGACACAGGATTTCCAGAACTGCTTCAGAAAACGGCAGAAACAGTGGGGTAAGTGTGTCTGAAGTGAGGGTAGGATTGTGAGGGGGATTAATAGCAATGCGTCTTTCACTGTAATTTTTTAAAAATTTAAACATACATGCAAACTGTATTTTGTGATCAGCCCTTGAAGAAAACTCAGAATCATTTGCAGCCCTTCTGTCCTAGAGCAGTATGTAGAAAACTCTGTGATGTGGATTTCTATTTCGGTCTTATTACTGGCTTTATCTTACACTTCGTCCTTCTTTATTCTTTATTATCTACGTATTTCTGGCTTATTTTGTATCAGATTTCCTGTAATCTTACGGATACCTTGGATTAACTTGAGACAAAATGTTATAAAATAAGAACTTCTCTAGCATGTGCATCATGAGGCTGCCTGACAGTGTCTTATTGTCCACGAAATGAATAATACAGGGATAAGTGGAGATCAGTCAACAGCAGGGTCCTATCAAAGAACTGGGAGGAGGATTTTTGCCTCCTCACCTGCTGACAGTGCTCAAAGAGAAGCTAGACATGAGACTTCATATCTGACAGGAAAGTCGTCCTCCCCAGAGCTGAGGACCCAGTGAAAGGATGAATCCACCATCTGTAGCCTTATTCCCAAGTTGACAGTGACACCTGGGGGCAGGCTGGGCAAATGTCCTCTGGGGTCTAAAGAGGAAAGTCATTCTCTTGAGCTCCCACAATGGCTTATGATTGCGTGGTATTCGGTAGAGTTCTAAATCCCTTCTGACTATTACAAGGCAAGAGAGTGTTTGTTCCCAGTGAGCCCCCACTGCTGGCAGAGTGTGGCTCACCGTAAACACACACAGGTTCTGCAGTGCTGAACTGTCCTGGCTACTTGGGTAAGGAACTCCATTATGACAAGTTCCAGGTACTAGGAACCCAGACTACCAACCCTGGCCAGAAGCCTTGCTCTGTCCTGGATATGCTGATACCAACTTTGTGACAGAGAAGGAAAACTTAAAAAAAATAAAGCAAATATTTTATATCATGGTTCTTGGTACTGTCATGAACTGTCGAACAGTGTCTACAAATCCCAATTAGCATAGTAGGTAACAAAATAAAATCTTTACAATTGCTAGATTCACTCAGATTCTAAAGGCTCAAGACAGAATTATTAAATATTCTTTGCAATGTGCAAAGTGTATGTTGAAGGTTTTCCCTATTTAAGTCACCCACACAGATGCACTGTAAAGTGTTGCCATAAAAATTATTTTCTGGATTGAGGGCCATTATGAGCTCATAGTCTATATTTTACAGTGAAAATGTTTCAAGCTGTGAGTAAAGCATCATTATAAAGCCTAAAAAAATTAGCAACTTTTGTTTCAGAGGCTTCCTATGCCCTTTGACTGAGAGGCTCACCACATTTCCCTCTGGTCCAAATACCAAGCTTTAATTAACTGTCCGCCTGCAAGATCTACTCCTCACCTACCATGCCAGACGTCTGTCCAGCGGAAAGGGTTCCTGGGCCTTCTTGAGGGTGGTGTCCAAGTCATTTTCCTGCTATTCCTGGACACTAAGCCAAATAAATCATCTAAAGTGCTCAAAATATATGTCAGGAATAATAATTTTATTCATGTGAAGTTTAGGATAATGCACCCTATTTTATGAAGTATGGGTGCTACCAATAAACTAGAGATTTTTAAATAAAGTCACCACCCCCCGTAAATTTAATCAACACTAGTTACTCCAGACTGTGAAATAGCTTCCACCAGACAAAGCTTAGTGAATGGGCCACAACCATTTGAAAGATTTGTGCTAAAATGTGACAAATTACAGAATGTGCTGTTTTCCAAACCTCTAGACCCACAAACTGTCTCTGGTGAGTTAAAATGACATTAAATTCCATCCATGTAATATGTGCAGTCCACAAAAATGCCAAAGGACAGTTAACTTAGCACCAGCCCCAGAATTCCAATCACATTTAAGAGCTGTGACTCACAGTCTCTCCCGACATGGTCAGCACCTAATTTGTAGACACTCATGACTAAGTCTCTCACCCTCTTGAAGAGAACCTTCCTCTCTACTTCCTTCATCTGTATTAATGCCTCTCCAACTACATTGCAGTAGGATTTGTTTTGTCTATTTGTCTCTACTAGTTAAGAATGGAAATTGTCTTATTACTCATTTTATCCTGAGGGCTGGTACATGGTGGGTGTTCAACTTGTCTTTACTGAGTGAATGATTCCATTCATTTTTGTTTAGGTAGATTAAAGCGATATTTTACAGTACACCTCCCTTTCACTCTTGTGATTGTACCCAGACGATAAATTTAATGAAACATAGAAAATGGCAATGATGTGGCAGGTTGTAATAAATACCAGCTCAGGAATTCCTTGAATGTGTGCTTCCCCAATACAATGTCGTATTGTGCTCTTTCCAAGGGTCATAATTTACCTGGCCCATTTTGACAGATTCTAATGAACCAAATGTCATTTATGACAATATCCATTACCTGTGCTCACTGTAGTCTGACAGGAATCATATTCAGAGCGACACTATATCCTAAGCTGGAGGTTTCTAAAGAAACCTGTATGTCTCACACAAAGAAAAAGAAACAGGTATGTGTGATATTCTGATGAAAAGTCAGTCCTACATAAGAAATACAATGATAATTGAGCCCAACTGAGGAAAATTCAATAAAGTCCATTTCTATGAAATGTCAAAAGAATAAAAATAGTGGTTTTATGGAATGCAAGCAACTGTTTAAAAAGGGCTGAGTATTGTTTACACAGCTTCTAACAGAATTCTAGAATGTTTCTTGGAATCCAAATTCATTAATAAATGTGAGAGCATTAGCCTTGGTATGTATAATCACCTATCATTCTTTAAACATAATATAATTTTTCTGGGAAAATTAAAAATTTAAAGAATGATACTCAGACTGATTTGTTCCTTTAAATGCCAGCTTTACTCACGCATGTTTTGATCTGACAAAAGAAGCATCTGTTAAGCAGAGAAAATACAGTGATGACTCATTCATTTGACACCAGAAGGGAAATTTGTTACTTTCCAGGTAATGAAGTGAGTCTCTTCTGAGTATCAATTTTAGTTTCACTCTTTTTAAATGGAAAACGTATTACAGCCTTGAAACGAGAGACTCAGAAGAAAATAATTTAGCAGCTTTTTGGTGTTCAGGATCATTTCTGGGAGGACCAATTATCATAAAAGTAGTGAGTCCATTTGTTGTGACTCTTAAATTTATACACACACACACACACACACATATGTCTGTGTGTCTAAGGTATGCACTATGATGTTTTCATCTGCATATACACAGTGAAATGATGACTGCAAGTAAAGTTGATTGACATATGCATCTCCTCACATAGTTACTTGTAAGGGTTACAAATGAGAAAGCCTGGAATCCATTCTGGCACTGAGTTTCCCATGACACTACACAGCATTATAAGCTAGAGCAACCACACTGTTGCACTGGATTTTCAACCTCACTCAATCTGTGTAAGTGCAACCTTGTATGACTACCAGCCTCTCCCTTGTATCTCTCTCTGTCCCTGTGCTTTTGTCACTATATATTCTTCAGGTTAAAAAGGTAAGTGAGATCATATTTTATTTTTAGTTCTGTGTCTGGCTTATTTCATTTAGTGTAATATCCCCCAAGTCTACTTATGCTGTTGCAAATGGCAGAATTTCTTTCTTTTTAGAAGTTTAAGAACAGTCTATTAGTGTAAGTTTGTTGTGCATTTTATCTATTCATACTTTAATGGTTATTTCCCTACCTGGACTTTTATGTATAATGCTATAGTGAACATGAGAATGTATATTATCTTTTCGAGACAATGATTTTATTTTCTTTAAATCTATACCTATAAATAGTGCTAGACTACAAGGTAGTTCTATTTATATTTTGCAGCACCTCCATCCTGTTACCCATAATGGTTCTACCAGTTTACATGCCCACCAAGAGTCCCCATTTCTTCACCCAATGCTTGTTATCTCATGTCTTTGGAAAAGAGACATCCTAACAAGTGTGGTGCTAGTTTTTATTCATTTTTCTTATACCAAACTTTAAGTGCACTCAAAATAAGGGCTTAACTGTGAGTCCTTCAATTGTAAAACTCTTACAAGAAAACATGGAGAAGAGCTCCCTGACGTTGGCCTTGGCAAGGATTTTTCAAATGTGACACCAAACTGTAAGGCAACAACAACAACAAACAAAACAAGTTAGCCTACAAAAGCCACATCTATTTAAAGGCTAGGCTTTTAGAAAATAACTGAATCATGGGTACACCACAGCTGACTATAGCTGGGTCTTGGTGGGAAGAAAAGGTCGTTGGGCATGTGACCTGGAAGGATGTCTCCTTCCTTGTCTCTTCCTTTCTCACTGCTTCTTGGCCACCATGACATGAGCAACTCTTCTCTGCCAGGCCCTTTCACTATGCTTTTCTTGCTTTGGGGTCAGCTGACCATGGACCAAAACCATGAGCCAAAGTAAACCTCAACTTTTTTCAGTTACTCCAGTGATGAGAAAGTGACTAATGTCAACCTAAATTTTTTACATCATTTTCAATCAGAAAAAAATATGTACTAAATGATTCAACACTAGCACCTTTAAGAAGTAAAACAGGTTGTGATTTCCTTATGGATCGATGGTAGTACCAATAGATATACATATTCAGTTCACAATATGATTTCGCCCAAACATATAATGAGGAGAATGAATATGTGTGGGTCTGTGTAGGTGAAACCAAACCCCAATCACATAGGCATCTCCCAAACTCTGAATAGTGAAGATTTAACTTCTCTGAAAACAAAAACAACAACAGAAACAAAGAAATAGAGAAAGAAAGAAAGAAAGAAAGAGAGGGAGAGAGAAAGAAAGAAAGAAAGAAAGAAAGAAAGAAAGAAAGAAAGAAAGAAAGAAAGAAAGAGTTTTCACAGGAACACAAAGTCTCTACAGAAGCAATAATAAAACAAAGTGCTCCCTTGGTGTTCCTTCACCACTACTGAGAAAGGCTACCATATTTTAATGATCTAAGTAATCTATACTAACCATTTTAGATACTTTACTCATTGTCAAGATAAAATACCCAACACCTGAAGTTAAAGTAGGAAAGGCTCACAGTTTGTAGAGGTTTCAAACCAAAGTTGGCTGACTCCAAGGCAGGGTGGCATGGCAGAGGGGCACTGCAGAGGGGTAACCCTTAGGATGGGTAGCACTCATACGCAGGGCAAGACTTCCCATTATCCACACCCAGAAATATGCCAAAACCAGTGGACTAATTTAGTAATCAACCTTTAATTTCAGCATCAAACACTTAGTCCCAGGATCACACACTCTAGATCCAACTCTGAAAAACTCCACCTCTGGTCACATGAAGCTTTGGGGGACATTTTGACACAATCCATAACTCTCATATTTAGAAAACCTGAAAAATACATTTAAAAGACATATTTAAACACCCACAATTTCACAAGCCAAAGATAGCTGCCGTTAACATATTGAGGTATACCTGAGATTTCTTTTTGTCTTCATATGAATAAAATACAGGTTGGGAAAATATCTTGGCCAACTGTCCCTCAGACAAAGGACTTCTATCTAGAACATATAAAGAATTTTTTTAAAAATCAGACCCCAAAAATTCAAGGACCCAGTCCAATCTGAGATAAATACAAATGGCAAATAAATACATGAAAAAATTTTCAACATCAATGATCATTCAAGAAATGCAAATTAAAACACTGAGATTCCATCTCACTCCAGAAAGAATGGCCAAGATCAAGAAATCAAATAACAAATGCTGGAGGAGCTGTGGGGAAAAAGAAACCCTTTTCCACTGTTGGTAGCAGTATAGGTTAGTGCAACCACTGTGGAAATCAGTATGAAGATTCCTCAAAAAGCCAGGAGTAGAGATCCTATTTGACACAGCTATCCTGCTTCTGGACATTTTCCCAGAAGAACTGAAAACCTCCCACCTCAATGATATATGTGCACCTATGTTTATAGCAGCACAATTTGTAATGGCCAAATCTTGGAAACAGCCCAAGTCCCATCAGTCAAGGAATAGATAACAAAGATGTGATATTTTTATATAATGGAGTGCTACTCAGCTATAAAGATTGCACTGAGACTTTTATAAGTAAATGGATGTGACTTGAGACCATACTCATAAGTGAAATAAATCAAACTCATATGCACAAATAGCATATTGTCTCCTTAATGTAAGAAACTGAAAAAGTATATATGATCCAAAATCTACAATAAATATTGTGTAAGGGTAAGAAACTGCTCAAAGAAGAAAAGTAACTGGGATAGGGGAAAGGAGAAAACAAGAAAAGGAAAAGGGAAAAGACATAAATTTGTGTGTGTGTGTGTGTGTGTGTGTGTGTGTATGAGAGCTGAAACAACTATACTACTACTTACTTCTTGGAAAAGAACATTTAATACCCACATGATTAGATCAATTTTACATGTCTACATCTGGTAATCTAAGCAACCCTTTTGAAAGTAACAATATGCAATATTACAACCATTCTCAAATTCCTATCATCTTGTTTTGTAAACTTATACACTTATTATTTTGAGTTTCTAACTGTTGTTTGTTTGTGTCTTTTGCTTTTTGTTTTTCTTTTTGGTATCTTTTTTCTCTAAAATAAAAAAATAAATAAAAATTGTGCTGCTATAAATATGGGTGCACATATATCTCCGTGGTATGATGTTTTTAATTCTTCTGGGAAAATACCCAGAAGGAAGATAGTTTGGTCAAATGGGACCTCTAATCCTAGTTTTTCAGGAATCTGCACACTGATTTCCACAGTGGTTATACCAGTTTACATTCCCACCAACAGTGGAGAAGGGTTCCTTTTTCCCCATAACCCCTCCAGTATTTGTTATTGGTTGATTTCTTGATGGTAGCCATTCTTCCTGGGTTGAGATGAAAATCTGTGTTATTTTAATTTGCATATCTCAAATTATCAATGATATTGAACATTTTTTTCATATATTCATATGCTATTTGATTTCTTCATCTGAGAAATGTGTCATCTCAGATACTCATTTGTGGACTGGGTCTTTCAATTTGGGGGGCCTGATTGTTCTCCATGCTTTATATAGTCTAGATAAAAGCCCTTTGTCTAAGGAATGTGTTGGCTACAATTTTTTTGCAATCTGTGGGTTTTCTTTTCACTCTTTTGGTGATTTCTTTTGATGTGCAAAAATTTTTAGTAAGATGAGATCCCAGTTGTTGATTCGTTGAACTACTTCACATGCAATTTGTTTTTTGTTGATGAACACTTTGCCTACCCCTATGTCTTCAAGATTTCTACCTACCTACTCTTCTGGTATATTTAACATAATATTTAAATCTTTAATCCATTTTGACTTTAGTTTTACACAGGTCTAGTTCAGGCTAGACCTAGACAGGTCTAGTTTTAGTCTTCAGTATGTGGGGCTGGGGATTTAGCTCAGTGGCTTAAGTGCCTGCCTGGCAAGCGTAAGGTCGTGAGTTCGATCCCCAGTACCAAAAAAAAAAAAAAAAAAAAAAAGTCTTCGGTATGTGAATAGCCAGTTTTTCCAGCACCGTTTATTAAACACAGTTTCTTACAGTGAACATGCTTCACCCCTTTGTAAAAGATAAGGTGGCAAAGTTTGTTTGAAGTCGTGTATGCATCTTCTAATCTGTTCCATTGATCATCAGGTCTTTTCTTTTGCCAGTACCATGCTGATTTTATCATAGCAGCTTTGTAGTATAATTTCAAGTCAGAGATTATGATACCTCCTGCCTCCTGCCTCCTGCCTCCTGCCTTTGTTGTGTGGGATTGCCACTGCTATTCTAGGTCTCTTCTGTTTCCAAATGAATCTGAGGACTGTTTTTCACTAGATCTGTTTTTTGCTATTCTCCTCCTGGGTATTTTCCCAGAAAAATTGAAAAAGTCATGTCACAGCGATATATGTGCACCCCTGTTTATAGCAGCACAATTTGTAATAGCTGAATCTTGGAAACAACCAAAATGCCCATCAACCACAGAATGGATGAAAAAGATGTGGTATTTTTATCCAATGGAATATTACTCAGCTATAAAAAGGATGATCTTGAGGCCTTTATAGGTAGAGACAACTTGAAGTAAATGGAGACAACTTGAAAATCAGACTCATATTTGTAAATATCATATTGCCTCTCTAGTGTAAAAAATAATAAAAACTGAAGGAGTAATAAGATCCAAAATGTATAATAGAGATTGTAATAATGAAAGGGAAGGAAAGTGCTCTAAAGGATATAACTGTATGTATGTTTAAGTGTGTAAGACAGATAACCATACTGCTAAGTTTTTGTTGGTTTATTGAACAGAATCATTTGTACTGTCATTGTTTGATTTTCTATCCATTTTTTGCATTGATTTTGTAACTTGAACAACTATTTCTAAGATGACAATTTGTAATTTATCAACTAGTGATTTCTTAGTGTTTCTTAATTCTGTAATTAACCCCCCCCAAAAAAAAAAACCCTGTATAACAATCTTGGGAGTATGGCCATTTTCACAATGTTGCTTCTTGTTATCTATGAGCAAGGGATAGCTTCCAATTTTCTGATATCTTCAATCTCCTTTTTTCAGAGTACTGTAATTTTCAATGAACAGATCTTTTATTTCCTTTGTTAGATTGATTCCTAAGTATTTCATTTTTGGGGAAGGTATTGTGAAGGGTGTGGTTCCCCTAATTTCTCTCTCAGTGAGTTTGTTGTTTGTGTACAGGAATGCTATTTATTTTTGAGTGTTGATTTTGTATCCAGTTATGTGAGTGAATTTGGTTATTAAATCTACAAGTCTTTTGTTGGAGTTCTTGGTGTCTTCTATTTAGAGCATCATGTCATCTGTGAATAATAATAATAATTTAACTTCTTCCTTTGCTTTCTTTTTTCCTTTTATTTCTCTCTCTCTCTCTGGCTAACGTTTCCAGAACTATATTGAATAAGAGTGGTGATGGTGCACATCTTTGTCTTGTTCCCAATTTTAGAGTGAAAGTTTTCCGGTTTTGTCCATTTATTAAGATGTTGAATGTTGGTTTGTCATAGATGCCTTTTATATGACTGAGGTAAAGACAATATATTTATATTTTCTATATGGTTTTTATCATGAATGACAGACATTATCAAATGCTTTTGCTGCATCTACTGAGATGGTTGTGTAATTTTTGTGTTTGGCTCTGTTGATATGGTATTATCTTTATTGGTTTTTGTATGTTGAACCATTCCTGCATTCCTGGGATGAATCACTCTTGGTCATGTTGTATAATCTTCTTGGTAATTTGCTGCATTCTGTTTGCTAGTATTTTATTGAGGATTTTTTCATCTATGTTAATGAAGGCTATTGGCTTGCAGGTCTCTTTTTTGGTTGAGTTTTTCTCTGGTTTTGGTATCAGGGTAATACTTGCCTCCAGGAATGGTTAGGGAGTATTGCTTCCCTTTCAATTTCATTGAAGAGTTTGAGGAGTACTGACACTAAATCTTCTCTGAATTTCTTGTAGAATTCAACTATGAATCCATCAGGACCTGGGCTTTTCTTTGTTGGTAAGTTTTTACTTATGTTTTCAATTTCATTAACTGATACTGGTTTATTCAGAATTTTTATATCTTCTTGATTCAGATTTGGTAATTAATTCATTTCTAGAAATCTGTCCATTTCTCCTGTGTTTTCCATCCTATGAGAGTAAAGATTTTTGAAGTAGGTATTGATGATCTTCTGGATTTCTATAGAATATGCTGCTGTTTTACCCTTTTCATTCCTAACTGCATGTATTTGAGCTTTATTTCCTTTTTCTACAAGGTGGCTAAGAAGAGTTTGTCCATTTATTTACTCTTTTCAAAGAGTCAGCTATTTGATTCTTTGTATTATTTTCTTAGTTTCAATTGCATTAATTTCTGCTGTGATCTTTATAACTTCCTCTCTTGTATGGGCTTTGGGTTTGGCTTACTCTTCTTTTTCTAGAAGTGCAGCATTAGGTTGTTTGTTTGTGCTCATTCTACTTTCCTGATATGAGAATTCACCATTATAAATTTGCCTCTTAGTACTGCTTTCATTGCATCCCACAGGTTCCTGTAAGTTATATTTGCATCTCTGTTTGATTGTAGATATTGTTGAACTTCTTTTAATTTTACCTGTGGTCCATTGGTTGTTCAGGAGGGTTTTACTTAATTCCCATGCATTTATAAATTTTTTGCGGTTTCTTTTGTCATGAATTTCTAACTTTATTGCACTATGATCAGCTAATATACAATGGGGTAATTTTAACTCCTTTGCATTTGCTAAGCATTTTATATGGGCTAGTGTATGGTCTATTTTAGAGAAAGTCCTATGTGTAGTTAAGAAGAATGTGTATTCTGATGTTACTGGGTGGAACACCCTCTAATCATCTACTAAGTACAATTGTTGACAAATTTGGTTCAGTTCTGTAATTTCTTTGCAGATTTTTTGTCTAGTTGATCTGTCTCTCTGTGACAATGGTATAGTAAAGTCCTCCATCATAACTGTGTTATTGCTTATTGGGTTTTTCATGTCTATTAATATTTGTCTTATATAGTTGGGTGCTCCTGTACTTAGTGCATATATATTTATGATTTTTATGTCTTCCTCTTGAATTTTTCCCCTAACAAGTATATAGAGATATTCTTTATCTCCTTTTTTTCATTCTTGGCTGGAAGTTCACATTGTCTGCAAATAGAATAGATACTACTGCTTTTTCTCGGGTTTCTTCTCATGGAAAATTGTTTTCTATCCTTTGACTTTGTCTATGAATTTCATTTTGTGTTAAATGTGTTTCTTGTGGGGAGCATAGTGTTAGATCTTGCTTCTTGATTCATTCTGCCAGTCTGTCTCTTCTGATTGGTGAATTGAGGCCATTTACCTCAATGGTTATAACTGATATCATTGGCTTATCTTTGCCATGTTATTTTCTTGCTTTGATTCCCTACTTTTCCCCTTCATTTAATTGCTTGCCCTGCTTGGTGGTTTGTTTCTATTGTTCTCAGAATTACGTTCATTTTCATCTTTGTCTAGAATATCTTTCAGTACCTTTTGTAGCACTAGTTTGGTGGTCATTAATTTCCTCAGTTGTCCTTTGTTAGGGAAGTATCTTATTTTTCCATTAATTTTGAAAGATAGTTATGCAGGGTACATAAAAATTTCTTCCAGGAATTGAAATACTTCACTCCAAACTGTTCTTGACTTGAGAGTTTGTGTTGAGAAGTCTGCTGTGACTCTGATGGACTTTCCTTTGCAGGTGATCTGTTTCTTTTCTCTACCAGTTTTTTAATATTTTTCTCTTGTTCTGAATTTCTTGGATCTTAATTATTATGTGTATGGGTATAGATTTATTTTGGTTATGGATAATGGAGTTCTATATGCCTCACTTATCTATAGGTCAGATTCTTTTCTTGTGCTTGGGATATTTTCTGCTAGTATTTCTGTAAACAGTTTTTTTTAATGTCATATGTGTCGACTCCTGCTTTTCCACTGACACTATTATTCATATATTATTTTTCTTTTTGTCATCTTGTAGCTGTTGAATTGTTATTTCTTGATCTTTTGTTATTTTCAAGAGATCTTTCCTTATGATTGCTAGCTGTGATCCTATCTTTAAGGTCTGAAAGTCTGTCTTCAGTTTTGTTTAAACAGTTTTGCCAGCTTTCAGTGGAATTTCTAATTTCCTGTATATCTATTTGTATCTGCGTGGTTGATATTCTGCTGATTTCTGTGTCTTCCCATGGCGCCTTTAACCTGGATCCTGGTATCTTGTATCTTGGTTTCATGTGGAAACTATATCTTTCATCTCTTTAGTCTCAGCTCATCTCAGCCCCTGGAGCCTTACGAATCTTAAGCTATCTTCATAAAGGCAGTATACTCTTAAAAATGTAAATCACCTAGTGTTTTACATCTCTTGGGTTGCTTCATGTAAATGTGTTTTGAAGAGAGGGAACATCTTTAAGTTTTTAGAGAATGAGGTTCCCTGCTCTTCAATTGCAGAGTCCTTTATAGGTTCTATGGTACCCCACTGCATAGATCTCTTTAATGAAACTAATATGTCAAACTGGATTATAACTGAGTAGGAGTTGAACAGAGGTCTCTCTCAGAGACCCTTGGGAGACGCTCTGTACTTACAAATCCTCTCACTAATGGGCTTTGGAGCCTTAGTCCTCAGAGTCCTCCCTGTGAGCAGCTGGCCAACGTTACTGAGAGGCACAACACCATGAAATGCATGTGCCAGGGGTTTAGCAAGGTTGCTGATAAACTTTGTTGTTTACAACGAAGTTTCCTGTGCTGTGTGGCAAGAGTGAAACCTGAGAGAGAGAGAGATATGGAACAGAGACACAACAAAATCACATCTGGCAGACAAAGTGAAACTTCAGGTCAACTTCCTGTGACTCTGCCAAACTCTCCCAGCCCAGGTAAGGGCAGATTTACTAACTTAAAAAGTATTTATTGCTTCTACCTAAAGTATGACAAAAATACAATAAAATAAAAAACAAAAAATAATTAAGCTGCACAGAAAGAAAACTTCTTATGTTTACCATCTGAATCCAAGAAAAAATAAATTATTTTATGCATTTTTAAGGTTTCTTTAATTTTTATCTGCTTGTGGAAACTGAGGAATTTATATAGAGCTATATTCCCAGGTCTTCTTATTTTTTATGTTTTATTTTGAGACAAAATCTTACGCTGGGCTCCAACTTGTGATCCACCTGTCTCAGCCTCCCAGAGTGATGGGATCACAAGCTTGCATTACAGTACCCAGCTAGGTTTGTTATTGTAATATTTTATAGCAAAATTTAGAAAGTTTAATAAGGTGTTTCTACATTAAACACTGTAAATGTACTAGTGTAAGACTTAAGAAAAGTCCAGCTGTGGTCCTGTGGATATTCAGGAACTGTAGACAACCCACACTCCCATCTATCCTCTTGTGTCTGGTCCTCTCTGGCTCCAAGGACCTTCTCCCATCTTCCACTTGAGCCACCTGTCACAAGAGTCCAGTTTGGAACTTATTTCTCAAACTACTCTGCCTTGGGAGTATTAAATTCCTGTAGCTTCCCTACAACCTCAGCTCTCTCTCCTTATTGCCCTGTGATCACTTCTGCTACATGCATGCTTTGTGACCTCAAAGAGACACCCAGTTCTTTTTCCCCTCGGCTTCTCTGGGGGTCCAGCCACCTTCCAGAATCTCTAAGTCTACTACCCACATGGGTTTCCTATCTGCATTACCCTCCTTTCATAGGCAAAATTTGCCTGGGGACCAGCCTTGTGGAACCCTGTGACTAGAGCTAAACAAGTTAGTGGTTTTCTCTCTCCTACACTCAGATGATTCCCTGGGCTGTACTGAAAACCCCAACCATGAACTGTACATGGGCCAGTGCATAGGCTAGAAAAAGGAGAACACGTCCCCCAACCTTGAGCAGCCAGCTGATCTGGAGGAACTGTATTGTCTGATTCACTTTGCAAGGCTAAAGTCGAGCAACTATTTAGAGGACAATGATACGCAATATAGTAACTATCACAGATTTCCTACTGTCTTAGCACAGTACTGTTTCCTACTGTTTTGTTGTTTTATTTTATTCCCTTTAAAATTAAATAAAAAAATAGGACATTCCAGTTAAAGGTCTGTACCAAATTCATGGCATTATAAATTTATGTCTTAAAATGAGTTGAGTCAAGGACACGTTTTATAATAGAAGAGTACTATCCTGTAAAAGGGCAGGAAATAAAGCTGCTTCAAGTTAGAACACAAAACAGACTCAACTTGTGAAATACACTGCTGGTAATACTCTCATTGCCAACAGGGCATATTTGCTATCATAAAAATATTTTGGTGTTGAACTTGGTGACTCAGATTGTGACACCCACTGGCACATTCTACTAAACTGTGCATGTCCTGGAGATGGAAATGCCCTTCTTCACCAACTACTAAATCAATGCTTCTCAAGCACATCCTGCTGCTAGAATATGTGAAATGTCATAAGACACTTTTATGGTGCCCTCCTGTCCTTTCATCTCCCACCTATGTGTCCTTTCTCCCATACCAAGAATGTAGGTTAGCAAGAATAACAGAAATAAGAAACTCAGGTGATCATATTTACATTGCACATTCACTTTACCCCATGTGACTCACACAATAATTTCAGAACAGTGATGTCAATCCTACCACTGTTTTATTCTTTTCACTGCACATCATAATACCTTGCAGGAGACTGGGATCCACTTCAGGGGTCTCCAATAGAAAAGGCACTCAAGGCCAACCTGTGTGGAGACTTTAACACTGGTCTGAGAATTGAGCTACTTCAGCGGAGGAAACCACATCCCTCCTAAGGTTTTGGATAAAAGGTATAATGTTAAACAAACCTATGTTCACTGTGTATTTGCACTATGGCAGGCTGTGGAGTGTGAGGTGGGGCAATGGCAATGAGAGGACATGGTCTCTGACCCTCAGGGACACAGAGACTGGGGATGGAGAGAGAAGAAGAAGGAATCTCTGTGCTGGGAGTAGAGAAGAGGGCAGCAATATGAGGACCTCAAAGGGGATGATGGAAGACTTGGCAGAAAAATATTCACTCAGTAATACCCAGCTCAGGAAAAGGAGGTGTATATTATGCATGTTAATTTCCACATAGCTCAATGGATCCAGCCACACATGAAAACCTTTTAGAACTGGAAACCTGTCCAAAATAATCATGCATCTGTGCATGTGCAGAACAATGAACACAACTGAGATGGTTTCTGGGAAGAGGCAATATTAAGGCCCATCCTTCACTGTCCTGGACCATCAATGCTGAAAGTGATCCAAACCTCAAATCTTGGGTTGTATTTCCTTGAAACAGGCCACAATGCAGCAGGTCCATGGGATTTGCTGCTTAGATAAATAAGTTACCTGTACTAGTGCTCAAAGTGCAAACAGATCTGAGTCCATACTTTCAGCTCACACTCTTTCCCCTTCACTCCAATACCCACTCAGGCTAGGAGGTATAAAATGCTACAGTAAAGTTTGGGGATGTGGAAGGAAGAAAGGGCAAAAAGAAGGAAAGAAGGAAGGGAAGGGAGGAGGGAAAACAAGCAAGCCTGGGAGGGATGGAGGTAGCAGTGAGGAAGAGAAACAGAGAAGGAGGGATAGAGAGATTAGGAATGAAGACATGGATGGTATCAGGGAAGATTTCCCTGAGGAAGTAGCAACTGATCTTAAGATGAACAATGATAGCTAGTAATAGCAAGAAAGAGGAAGAAGGTATAAAAATCAGAGGAGGAAATCCCAAGCAATTTGTTGAGAGGCAACAGTTGAAACAAGGAAAGAAAATATAGCAACTGACCTGAAAATTTGTTGGTTGACAATGCAGACAGAATACCCAAGTCAGGATCCTGCAGCCACATACCTGTGCCCCATTTGCTCTTGGGAGGTCTTACAAAACACAGTAGCAGCAGCACCTGCACCCTCAGGACCACAGATCTCTGGAGAATCCCAGCCCAAGCATGGACAGTAAATTACAGTTTGGAGGTAGGGAAGAAACTGGGACTGTCTCCATCCCAGGAAATTAGGCCAGTTGGCCACACCCTCATGGTTTACATAAGACTCAGATTAAGAGTACTATGAAAGGTAATTCAGCATAGATAATCACACCACAGATGCTTTCAGGATACTTCTCCACCTGCCCATAGGAACCAGTATTGAAGAATCATCTTTTCTACCCTCAGGAAGAGCCCTCAAGATGGGCAAAGTCCAGATCCAAGAAACCATAAGTCAGGGTGTGAAAATCCCAAGAATGAGCAGACAAAAGTATCTGTGGAATGACCTGAGCCCACAGAGCCTTGGCCCACCATGAACCTCTTTGCAAACCATGCCTGCAGTTCTGTAATGCAGGCCAGCATTGGCCAAGCACAAGGAAACATTTCCAAACTCCAAATAAGCCAATCAAAACATAATGTCTCAAATCCCTTGTGACAGGGAATAAATTCCATTATTGCTTCTATGTCTAGCCCTTCCAAGTTCAGCCTGGAGAGAGGCAAGGAAATCTTTTCTTGCCTGACATGGCTCTCTCTTGCCTGGCCAGCAAATCATCTCATCTCTGTTATTTACCTCTGTGGACCTTTGCTTCATGCCTGGGCAAGAGAAAGACATAAGGTGCTTCCATCCAGCTGTCCACCTGCCATTACCTTCTATACTCACAGTCAGCCTGAAAGTTCAGTTTCCTATCCAAAGCCATGCATCTTCCCAAGATAGCTGACACTAATAATATGCAGGCTGAGGACAGACCACAACAGAATATGAGGCTGGCATTCATTTATGAGAGATATGCATTCAGCAATGGAGAAATTATTTAATACAAGGGGGTAATGAGAGCGGTCAAAATAAAGAACTGGAGACAATCATAATATTGAGGATGCCCCCACCACATGAGGCTACATTTCCATGGTTGGGTTCTTCAGTACAGCCCAGAGAATCATCTGAGTGTAAGAGAAAGAAAACCACTAACTTGTTCAGCTCTAGTCACAGGGTTCCACAAGGCTGGTCCCCAGGCAAATTTTGCCTATGAAAGGAGGGTAATGCAGATAGGAAACCCACGTGGGTAGTAGACCTAGAGATTCTGGAAGGTGGCTAGACCCCCAGAGAAGCCGAGGGGAAAAAGAACTGGGTGTCTCTTTGAGGTCACAAAGCATGCATGTAGCAGAAGTGATCACAGGGCGGTAAGGAGAGGGAACTGAGGTTGTAGGGAGACTACAGGAATTTAATACCCCCAAGGCAGAGTAGTTTAAGGAATGATAAGTTCCAAACTGGACTCTTGTGACAGGTGGCTCAAGTGGAAGATGGGGGGAGGTCCCTGGAGCCAGAGAAGACCAGACACAAGAGGATAGAAGGAAGTGTAGGTTGCACAGCCTCAGAGGGTGTCATGGAAATCAGGACACAGGGCTTTGCAGAGCACAAGAGGACAATGGAAAGCAGTGCTGGGGATTCAGTATTAAAAGATACAACAGGAGAAATCAGCATGAGGCACAAAGGGGTGTTTGAAAAGAGAAGATGTGGAGAGCAGGAGAGCCCATTTGCTGCCTTTCCTCTGTAGATTATGGATGGTAAATATGCATTGTTCAAAATGACATAGTCCCAAGGTATCTGAATGCTGTGGGAATCTCTGGGTAGGCCTGGCCTAATCGCAGAGGAAGTTCTCTTTTAATGCCATCTTCCAAGACTTATTTTGGGCCACTGTGAGACTGTTACAGGCAACTGAGTTAGACAGAAATATTATAGGCAGTCAGACAGGGCTAGGCCCTCCAAGGAGTCAGTGCAAAAGATGCAATATCTTGCGACTGTGGGGGAGAAAGACACCTCCACTGTGGGCCAGATCTCAAGACAAAAGATAAATCAAATGTATACACATACTCCCTACAGATAAACATCAGAGACTGGTATTCTAAATAGGTCTCTATCACCCTGAGGAAGTCACCATTCCAACCCCCTACAGGAAAAGCCACTGCTCTTTATGCATGACCTCTTGTTATGTGACTCAATTCCCTATTTGTCCCTGATTTAACCAATTTTACCTCAGCAATTAACCTTATGGGTTGGCCATAGTTCTGACCCACCTCATGCCCACATTAGGAGTTCCCATTTTTTCCACCTTGGACCTGTCTCACCTTGGGGTTTTGCTCTATAAAATCCCTAGAAAACACAGGGTGCTTGACAATTCACTTGGGACCTCTTCTGTCTCTCTCTCTCTCAGACAGAAGCTTTCTTTCTCTTAATAAATATATTCTGCTCTTAACCCCCATTGTTCCTAAAATTCATTCCTCAATTTTAGAGAACACAAACTCCTATCAGACATCTAGTATGTTGGGAGATTTGTTCCCCTATATCAAGATGATCTAAAGACAGGCAGCAAGGGCCCTGTCTGGACAAGACCTGTCTCCCAGCATTGTTGACCGCAGTGTGGGATTTTTAGTGGAGACTAGATTTTTAAAAATCACTGTTACTATATGGGTTAAATGGTGAGTCCTGGGTGGTGAAATTCATACAAAAATACCAGTAGCCCAAAAATGAGTCTAGAAAGACAGCATTAAAAGAGAACATTGCATAGTTTAAGAGCTGGATCTTGAACATCTGTAAACAGACCCGACTCTTACTGTTGAGAAATGATCATTTTATGAAAAGCTCAAGGATAATGAAGTTCCAAACTTGTCTGCCCCAAAGTCAACCAGAACAGCACAAACCATTGAGTTTTCAGTGTCCGTGTGTGTACACACCATTCCAGTTAACATGTTCCTGTCTTCCATGAGCTCACTTTCTGTCAGATCACTAAACCTTGGGAGCACTTTAGGAGCATAACTACATTCACCCAGATTACTCACTAACAAAGCAATGAGCTACACAAACTCAAATATCTTGCTACTTGAAACCTCGGCACATGCAGGCCAGCAACAACACAGCAAGTCCCCACATGGAGAACACATATGTGGTTCACTCTAATTGGCAAAGACGACGACCAAACTCTGTAGGCCAAAGAGCTATGTCCATCTTCAACAGGAATTCCAGAAGTTGGTATAGACTTTCCAAGCTAAAAACTATTACATAAATAAGTTGAAAGCCTCAAATGATATTTCTGAAGCCTGCCAACAGTTTAACCACAAGGAAGCTTCTGGCCAGGATAGTCATGAAAAGTTCGGAAGAAGTTACTCTGAGAAGGATGTACTCACAGCAAACAGATTTCTTCTCCTTAGAAAGAATGCATAAATCAATAGTTAAATAGGGAAAAGGAAAATTAGGTCTGGCATAATAGCACAAGAAAAAAAGACATTTAAAAGAAGTTCAGGAATAAGGCTACACAAAGACTTCATTATTAATACATTATTATTATTACTAGTTTTAAAAATTCATTCAAACATTTCTCTCATACTTTTCCTGCCCACAGATTAGATGTAAAAATGTCTTAACTGAACTTAAGGGCAAAGAACAGGCACTTGGCGTTGCTACTGCCTGGCTGTTTGATCTTGGACAAGATTCTGTTCCCTCTTTGGTGCTCAGATTCCTCACCTGAAAAGCCCGTACCCTATACTCCTTTCAACTCTGATATGCCAGATGCCTGTCAGGACCACACATCCAGTCCTCCACCTCCCTAACAACGGAAATATAAAAAAAAATAAGCCAGCAAGGCATTTTTGAAACAAGACATCATATAAATAGGCAGTCAGCGACATCCAAAAGAAAAGTCTATGAAGTTGTCCTGCCTTCGGATTTTAGAAGTACACATTTGCACCAATATAGAATTAGGTACATCAGAATCTGGATATGACTTCAAGAAAGTAATTGAAATTCTTAAACATGGCTGAT
Source organism: Dolichotis patagonum (assembly GCA_004027295.1). NCBI lineage: Eukaryota > Metazoa > Chordata > Mammalia > Rodentia > Caviidae > Dolichotis > Dolichotis patagonum. Next base: position 44,520 of record PVJX010005427.1, read on the forward strand.
TCTTAATGGCTGAAAGAGATATCACAAGTTAGATTTAAAGGTCAAAAATGAGGGAGAGAAGCTGGTCATGGTAGCACACACCTGTAACTGCAGCACTTTGAGAGCCTAAGGTAGGAGGATTGCAACTTTGACCCCAGCCTGGACAACTCAGCAATTCAGCAGGATCTATTTAAAAAATTAAAAAAAGAGCTGGGGATAATAGCTGAGTGAGAAGGTCCAGGGTTCAATTCCGGGGCAGGGGCAGTATGAACTTAAAAATCAGTGGTAACTGAAAGCAAAGGTAAATCACAATATGAATAAAAGCATTTTAAATCTAGTAAAAATCTCAAATCCATTCAAACATGGCCAGGAAGAGACAAAACCCTAAATTAGTCAAGGATGCTTCCCTGGAATCTATGGAAGAGAGAAGAGTTTACAGGGGAGAGGGGTGATGGGCTCTAGATAGGTATCTGTCCAACCCCTCCAACATGGAGTCAAGAAGGTGTTCTTATAGATGGTTCTGTACTTACTCAAGGGGGGTTTATCCCAAATTAATTCTTGGAAAACCAGAACCCACCATTAAACACTCAGCTGCACCACACACGCGTGGAACTCATGTTATTCTTCCTGCCTCCTGGTTCCTCATGGTTTGCACATGGCAAGATCAACATCACACCAAGGTACACACACACAAAGACAACTCAAGGACCACAGAATGAGGCACATTTCCAGGCTTGTGTTGCTCCTCCTTCATTACCCTGTGGCTGCCAATGAGGAGGAAATCCATTCTGACAGATCTACTGAGTTTGGATGGCATTTTGCCCACATTTCCTTACATATAACAAATGCTGAGAAAGAGAAAAAAGGAAAGGAAGGAGGGGAAAAGGAAGAAGGGAGGGAAAAAAGGAAAAAAGGAAGGAAAGAAAGGAGGAGGGAAGGAAGGAGAGGAGGGAGGGAGGGAAGTAAGGAAAGTAGAAAGAAAGGAAGGAATATAATTGTGCCAAAAGTTTCCTAACTGTAAAACTACATGATGGCTTGCTGAGAAGCACTAACCCTGTCACAGATGTGTAAATGAAGATTCACTATGAGCTCCACACTAAAGTCCTCGGTCAGCTAAAATAAATCAAAGATAGATGAAGATGGTATCACCTTTCTTTCCAGAAAGAGACTTAGGTAGACAGTGACAGTGCCACTCTTCAAACACTGCCTTAGTCAGGTATGGGACAAATGACAAAGTGCAGAATTGAGACACTGCTTCGTAGGATCAGCCAACACTCAGCTATTTGCCTTTGAGCAGGTCTTCAGTGAGCCAAGACTCCAAAACCACTATGAAGAATGACAAAAGAATCCTCTTTAGAACCTGGTTGGCTAATAACTCTTTCAGCCTCAGCCTTCTTAGCCAGTTGTCCCAAACTAATGCTTTCTTACCACTCAAGTGCTAGGACATTTACCTGCATACATACTTCCCAATGGGAAGGCAACACTTTTAATTGCAATTAACGTGTTTTGCTTTCATTGAAAAAACTGATTTCTACTGAAAACTGAGGAGGGATGATGTGCTTATAAGATGCTATTAGCATAGCTAATTCCACATTCCTGAAGGCACTGAGAATGAGCCTAAAAAGCATATCCACAAACATTAAATCATTCTCTGTGGTTTAATAAGGGCCCAAAGCTCGGTAGATCGTAAGACTAGAATCAGGATCTTTTTCAAAAAAGATATAATTTTCTAGGCAGTTCTTCTGAGAGAAACAGGCAGGTTTATCCTAGAGTTGGGGAGCCAGGGTTTGGGACTGTAATGGTCTCAATTTTTCAAATAACCATTTGGATGACCTTGAGTAAGTCATTTGCACAAAGCCTCTGTCCTCTTGACTTCTAAAATGGAGTGCTTGGGCCAAAGTCTGCACCAGTAAAATTCTATAATTCTCTAAGTAATAGTTCACTGTGTTGCTGGCAAGAGGGCCTGGACCATCAGTATGATCCAATTAACACTCTGCAATGTGGAATACTCTATTTGTAGTTTCAAGAAAAGGCAGTTTTGGAATGGAAGGAGTACTGATCATGAAACACAGTCACTTGTTTTTCAAAACAGCTCAAGAATCTGAGGTCCAAAGATGTCAAATAACTGCTAAATTACAAGCTAATTAGTGATGGGAGGAGGGCTGCGCTGCCTGACTAGTCCTGTTTGCACTAACTCACACTGCTCCCCAGCTGGCTTCACTGGAAGCTGCTGCAGCTCCCTGAATGATCCACAGTGTGGCTTTTATGTGTCTCATTAAACACAGCCTACATCTCAGCTGTGCTTTACCCGCCTCTGGGTTATTAGTTTTCCAGGCACCTAATCCAGAAGCTATTTGAAGACTGACCCGAAGGTCTTCATGAAAATATGCCCAGTATAAAATACTTTTAAAAGTCCTACAAGGGTTGTCCAAGAAAGCTGACATCTCCCCACCTTCCACCTGCTTCCCATTTTATCAAATGAGTATTTAACAGGAAGGAAGACCCGAGTGAACCCATGTCTGCACAAACAGTGTTAGAAACCAGATCTCTGCCTTATTGCATACGCAGGTTGTCAAGTCTGGCTTCAGGCCACTGCAGAGGCAGACAGCAGCTCAGGCGCATGCGTATACAGAGACTGCAGGTGAGCATCTCGGCTGCAGAACAGCCCCGGAAGGGTGCTGTCCCGGAAGCGCACAGCGCAGGCCCTGCGCCGACTTCCTGCTGGGTAAAACTAAGGATACCCTGGAAAACGGGCGCCCTCCGCCACCCCAACAGGCACGCAACCTCTGCGACCGCCCTGCCAGCTTCTCTGACGGTCTGGGAATTTCCGGGCAGGAGCAACTCTGCCTGCCCCGGCCTGCTGCAGTGTGTTCCAGTATTAGACAATTTGTTCCGACGAGCAGGACTGGCTGCTAGACTTTACATCCTATATTATGCTGGATCCAAGGACTGATTGAGTCTCTCAGACATAATGATGTGTGAGAGAAGCCAGACAAAAGCGGGTACGTGCTGGATGGTTCCATTTATATAAAATTAGAAATAAAAAGCAGACAAAACCAACCTACAACAGCAACAGGAGGCAGCTCGGTGGTGCCTCCGGGGTGCTGGACAGGCTTGATTTCTTGACTTGGGCAGTGGTAATTGAGGTGTAGAAATATTTTAAAATTCACCAAGTTTTGTGCTTTAGCTATGTATGCATTTTACTGCATGTGTGTTAGACCTCAATAAAAATTATTTTAAAATATTGTGTAGGGTCCCCTAATGTACATGGAAAATATACTCTTTTCTTTCTTTTAGAATACACTTATCTGAGATTCTCAGAATGAGACGTTTGCAAATATTATTAGTAGTAATGGTAGTTAAATCCAGTGTTTTTACAGTGCTGTGCAAGGAGACCTCTATGAATTATCTCCATTAAGTCCTCAGAACACTCCCCCAAGGGATGTTGGCCATCCTCATCTCCACTTCACACCTGAGGGCCCAGAGATGCAGGGGAGGAAAGTAACTTTTCCAAAGTCAAACAGCAAAGAACATGGTGGAACTGGTATTCAAATGCAAAGGATTTGGCTTTTAATTCATCTTAATGTCTCTCATACATTACCAAAGGGCCTTTTAAAAATGTTTTGATACATTTGATTGGTTGTATCTTTTCCTCTGTGCCCAAGAACCTCCCTGACATGACAGGGCCATCTGCATGTTAGGCACAGGGAGGAGAGCTGAGGCTTGGGTGCTGGGAACAGTCCCTGGCCCATCCTGAGTTTCCTTCAGGAAACACACTTCGTTTAGCAGAGGGGCCTATTTTCTCTGCCATTAACCAAGGGGGTGGGTGATTTTATTGGCTTGCTGTCTTCAGTGTATATTCCTTTCGCATAAAAGAAGCTCACAGTAGAAGACCCAGAACGTTTCACGTGCCCATCACTGGGGCTTTCTGGAGCAACGTGTCCTCGGGTGAAATTCCCACAGCTCATCACACACTTTTAAGAACTGTGTTAGAAAAAATTGAAGGTCCTGTTTCTCTCTTTTTCTAGCCTTTTATTGTTATTATAGTAAATATAATGTACCTGTAAACCTAGAGAAGGCATTAACCGTTCTAACTGTAAAATACATAGCTCAATATTTTTCCAGACTCTATTTTATCTTTTCTTATGTTCTCAATGCATTTCTCTTAAGGTCTCCTATGAAAACTTGTTGGATCATTGATTTTTGCATTAAAACATACCATAAATTATAGGCAGCTTAAAAAAATCGATTGCAGAGAAAGCATCTTAATATTTTAGATTTTATTAGCAAGTGGGCACAAATGCCTGTGCTCCATTATGCAAATACAGAATTCATATCCACCCTACAACTACACAGGGATCTATGTATGCAGTCATCTCTGAAGTCACTTGAAAAAAATGACTGGCTATTGAATTTTTTTTTTGACTTAAAAAAATGGTCTCATCTTATACATGCATACAGGGTAGTCTGCTAGATCACAGCTCTGCCCCTCACCCAACCCTAGCTTCAGAGATAAACCTGCTAAGACATGTGTTATGCTTTATCCTAGATGTGCAGCAAGGGTCCCACACACTCAAGATGGGGGCTTTTGTAAGATAATTGGACTATGGGGTCAAAATAGCTGATTTGGTTGGAGATGGGGTCTGGTGAGAAGAGGCACATCCCTAGAGGCATGACCTGAAGGGTGTGTCTCCCTCTCAGGCTCCTGTTGTCTCTCTCTTCTTTCTGGCCTGTAGGTCCTGAGCAGCATTTCTCTATTCTGCCCCTTGCTCTGCCTTTCTCCCATGCCATTTCTGCCTTGGAGCTATTTCTTTCCTGGAGCTGGCCAATTGTGAACAGTAAACATGAGCCAAAATAAATTCTCCTCCTCTAAGTTGTGGATGTCAGGTGTCTCAGTGATGAGGAAAGTGACTGAGATAACAGGTAACATGAAGTGCCCCCTTCTGAGCAAGGACTCCATCCTGGGTAGTGACACCTCACTGACCCTTGCCCCAGTTTCCATTCTTTGTGCCCTGCAGAACTCTAGTCCTCCTCCCACCTCCTTTCCCGTATCTGTTCCTCCAGCCAGCCCCAGAGTTGGTCCCTTTTGCCTCGGTCACATTTCCCATCTACCCAGGGTTGGCAGACTTGGCTGCTCTTATAAATGTTGTCATCTGCCCCCAACTAGGCCTTCTCCAAATCAAACCAGAATGTGCTGGCCTTAGACTACATAGCTGAGGACAGCACAGCTGGCCTCAATTGCTGGGCCATCTCCTTCCACACTGTTGTGGGCCGTGACAAGGTAATCATGCCCAGCTCCTGGTCTCCACTTAGGCCTGTATGTGCCAAGATCTGCTGGATCCATCAATGGCCCACATGGGCTTAAACCCTATCCTGGTCTGCTGCAGTGCCTCAGGAATTCAGGCTCCTTAGCTAAAAACCTCTGAATTTGGCGTAGCTGAACATTCTCTGTTTCAATGAGTTGTAAGTAATCTCAAAGGCGTGTATAATCTTAAATGCTGGTAAGACATCAGCCAAGCTCAGCCTTACTTTCTGGTTAACCTTCATGAAATGATTTAAACACACAGACACATGCACATGCACACATGTGCAGGCATACACACTTTGTTCCTTTCTGGAAAACAGGCTTGGAAGAGAAAAGTGCTGGTGAAGCTGAAAAAAACTGAAGTAAAGACAAAGAGGGCAAGGAAGCACTGCTGAATTAGAACAAGAACTTCTGGATAATTTCAGCATAAAATGCTAAGTCCAGTGATTGTTAAAATGAATGAACCTATCAGATATTTCTGACATAGAAATAAGAAAAATAAGTGATTCTCAAGCAAACACTCCAACCCAAACCAAAGCTGCACGTGGTGTAGGAAGATGTGTGCAAGCATGGGCTGTCCAGGGGCTTTGGGATCCCTTGAGAGTGTTAAGGGTCTGCTGCATGAGCACTGTACTGAGGAAAACATGGTCAATATAGAGGCTGTTATGGCTTGTCTCTGGAGGTGCCCCCAAAGCCTCATGCAGGCAAGAGGATGGGCTTCTAGAATTCGTGACTAATTCACAGTCCAACGCTGGGGTTATGTGTGTGAGTGCTATACCTACCTTAGGGTGGGTAGCCTACACACAATATAAGGATGTGAAAGAGTCTTCTTTCCATGCTCCTCTCTTTTTTCTCTTGTTGCTTTTTCTGTCTTCTGCTGCCATGAACTGTTGCCCTCTGCCACATCACTCTGCCTTGGACCCAGTTGAACATGAACTGAAACCTCCACAAACTGTGAACTAAATCAATGTTTCTTCCTTTAATTTCGGGTGCCAGGTATTTTGTCCCAGCAATAAGAAAAAGTAACCAACACAGAGGTGTTTTTAAGACACTGTGTCCTGCCCACTGGCATGTGGCAAAGCCAAAGGTAAGTCCTTCTACAGTGTTCTTACCTGGTCATCATAGCGATATGTGAGGAACTGCTCCCCTGTCGTATCTTCAAGGAAACTTCCCTGAGGAGACAGCGCAAACTCAGGAAGAAAGTAGGCTCCAGGTGACTTCTCCGCTGCACTCTAAAAGACAAGGTCACTCAGTCACAAGCAAGCCTCCAGGAAGGAACCCCTGAGTGGCAGGGTCCCAAAAGGACATTTTAAGAAAGTCTATTCACTCCAGGTTGGATGCTGACAATGACCAAGATCAGGCACATTGAGCACCTGTGTGGGGCACTGTTAGGTGAGGCCCACACTGGTCCATCTCACACTGGCAGTGGTGGTATTATTCCCAAACATCTGCCTTCCTCTCCACTCTCTGTCCTTCCTTCTGCTCCTCAACCTTTCAAAAAGTCACCCACACAGCAGTTAGCTTGCTTAAGTTTTGTTGTTGCAAATCCATCACCTTTATAATATTTTTCTTTGCTTTCTCCCTTCTTCTTTATTATTATTACTTGTAAAGAACTGGGAAACAATTTTTTCCATAGCACAACAGAAATACATGTTCATTATAGAAACTTTAAAATATATAGACCACCACAAAAGATGACAAAAATCACCCAAGCCTAAACCAGGCTAGCACCTGTTAGCCATCATGCTCAGGGAGACAGATCCATCTATTAAGGTGTGGGAGTAGTTGAAGACTGCCACCTTAGAACAGCTTCCTGAATATAGGGAGCCTTCTAATATGACGTTTATATTAATTTGACCATGCATTCAATGCATATTTATTGAGTGTGTACTTATGCCTGGCATCATTCTAAGGGAATAGATATAATGAGGAACAAGAATGATTAGGTTCCTTTTTTTAATGGAGCTTACCCTCAAGTGGAAGAGCTACACAGAGGAACAACTAATAATAATATATATAAGCAGTAAAATTAAAGTTTGAAGTGCTACAAAAATAAATAAATAAGCAAGTGACACCCAAATAACAACTTGCAAAAGCTGCTTGATTTTCAACAAATGGTCAACAAGGGCTATCTGAGAAGGTAAGGCTTGAGCTAACAGCCAGAGCATAAGAAAGAATCAGGTTGGCAAAAAGCCAAAGGTGAGAATTTCTTCCAAAAGAAGAGAAAGTCAAGAGCCCTAATGTGATGATGAGGTCCATGGGTTTGAAGAATACAAAGAGGTTCAGCATGGCTGGGTTCAGGGTGGACAGTGAGAAAGGAAGACCCAGGGCATGGAAAGGCTTGTGGGCCACAGCAAGAGGGAGGAGAGCCACCAAGGTTGTCATCCCACTGGAAAAGGAGGGAGACGGAGTAGAAGTAAAACCGACAGACTTGCTGAAGAGGTGAAAAAAGAAGAAATCAAAAGCAGGAGAGTCACCACTTCTTTCTTCCCTTTCCCCTCTCCAAAGCAAGCTGGCTTTTTATCTTGAGCAGTCAGCTTTAAAGGAACACAAGGAATGAGCAACCCCGAAGCAAGAACAGATTTGTTGGAAAGGGCAGTCAGCAGCTCTGCTTGAGATGGGAGAGTCACTTGGAGAGCGTAAGCTGACTGTTCTATGTGCAAGTCCGGAGCTCAGGGAGGCTAGAGACAAAGATGTGGAATTCGGCACTTACATTTATATATATTTACAGCCATTATAGGACAAAGGCTCTCCCTAGAGAAAGAGTTTGACAGACAAGAGAGCCTTGCCTAGCACTCTCAATAATGTCACCATTTGAAGCCAGGCAAGAGGTGAGTGCAGGTAATCCCAGCACTCTGGGGGGTTGAAAGAGAGGAGGATCTTGAGTTCAAGCTCAGCCTGTGCAACTTCGCAAGACCTTGTCTGAAAATAAAAAATAAAAAGGGCCAGGGGTATAGCTCAGTACAAAGGCCCTGGGTTCAATCCCTAGTACTGCAAACAATAATTATTCCACCATTTGAAAATGAAGAAAGAAAAGAATCAAGCAAAAGAGATTAAAAATGATCAATTAGTGTAGAATATTTTTAAATGAGTCATCTGTGCATGAGTCTCCCTGTGCATGGAAGACTCTTAAATGAGTCTCCCTGTACGTGGAAGAATTTGGCATTCAAGAGAGCAGTCAGCTGTCTTAATGCTGCTGAGGAAGTGGGGAAGATGAGTCTGGAGAGGTGCCCACTCAGTGTGGGGCAAGGAGATCACTGCAGTTGCCACGCAGCAGCAGAGATGACTGTACTAGGTCTGAAGAGGGAGGGAGCAGGGCCTGGGGCACAGCAGGGGCCACATGGAAGGACAGATGGATGTTCAGAGACAGAAGACGCTGGAGTGTTTTATTTGATCATTGGAATAATCCAGTGAGTGAGAGGAGACACGGGAGCTAGCAGCACGACTGTAGAAAGAAAGCCCTAGAAGGGAGAGGGGTAGGTCCAGGACACATGTGGAGATCCAGCTTCTGTAACAGGGAGACTCCTGGACATGTTGGTCCATATCAGCCATGCTGCTTTGCTGACCCCATGTCTGGGCCTCCACTTCCCCTTGCTTACTCCCTAGCCCCTGCCACTGTGCCCCATGGATTCTTAAGTCCTAAGATGGTCCATGGGTCGCTATCATGCTCGCTCCCTCTCTCACTGCTGATCTACCCTTCTTTCAATGCCATCTTCTGGGCAAGGCAGGCACATCCTTTTTGTATTGAATGGTTGTTTTGTTTTGTTTTGTTTGTTTGGGTTTTTTTTTTTTTTTTGGTACTGGGAATCGAACTCACAGCCTTGCGCTTACCAGGCAAGCACTTAAGCCACTGAGCTAAATCCCCAGCCCTAAGGCAGGCACATCCTAACATGGGCACAGATAAAGTCTTTTGGAGCCACCTTGTAATGGCACAGCCCTTTTCAGTAAGTAGGTTATGTGTTTATTGTCGCTATAGGATAGAAAACAACTACAAACATTTAAACTCTAATGAGTTTGTTCCCCTTTGGCTTACATTCAGATTGGTAAAATGATCGCATGTACCTATCTCAGGCTTCTGTTTCTCCTCCCAGGCCCATTTTGACATTGCTTCTTGGAGGACTTTGCTGTCTACAGACAGTGTCTCCACAGAGCTGTGAACCACAGCAGGTGCCTGGCACAGTGCCTGACATGTGGGAGGTGAGGTGTGAAAGACTAGGTGACACCACCCAAGCCAGGCATAAGGACTTCTGTTCCCCCAGATTCTCCATCACACTCCATATGGATGGACAGTGATTTTACATCCACCACTTGCTATTAAAATCCTTACTCTTGTTATCAAAATGACAATGAGTGGACTAGTTTTCATTCATTCAGGAGATGAGGATACAGCCCAGGTGCAATACAAGTCTTCACCTCCGACCCCATGGGGATACTGTGAGGCCATCATGTGCCACTCTGGCTGTCTGAAGTTTTGTAGAGCTGTACAGTGGCATTCATGATCATGAAATTCTAGCACCAAGAAGAACCTTCTTTGTTGTTGCATCCAGCCTGTATTTCTTGGAATGCTGCCAGATGCCCTGTGGCCACTACTTGAATACCTTCAGTGATGGGGTGCTCACTCTCTCCAAAAGTGACAGGGCTGTCAGAATCTAGCCAGTAGATGGACCAAACTAATCTGAAGTAGTACACTGCTCTCCAACCGAGATGCCTTAGACAGCTGAGGTGCACCTTCCCTTTCTCCCTCCTCCATGACTCCTATCCTTTCCTTTGCACACAAGTGTACACACACACACACACACACACACACACACACATGCTGAGATTCTAATGTTCAAACAGAGAGAGATACTGGAAAGCCAAACATCTAAACTGCAGAACTGCAGAATCAGAAGGACTCTACACACAGCCTGGTCCCCACCTCTCTGAGGCAGGAATCTCTCCTGCAGCGCCACCTCCAACAGTGAGAAATACAGATCCAGCACAGATCCTTTGAAGAGAAAGATGGGAAAGAAAGAATCTCACATCCTGGGACCTGCTGTGAGTCAGCGTTTGCCACTTGGTCCTCAACTAAAGGAGGTAAGTGCCTCTCACCTTCCTTCCCAAATGAAGAAGCTGAGACCCAGGAGGTCAGGTCATCGAGTAGGGACACACAGACTCCCAGCTCTCCAGGGAAAGTTCTCCATTCCATTCCCCTTCTGCCTCCATGGGTAAGATTGTTAGAACAACCTGTCCATCTATTAGGAGAAATGCCTAGTCCATGCATGGCTTTAGAAAACAAGCACCACTCAGAAGATGTCTTCAACATTTCCATTCAAAAGGGAGGGGCTTCCTAACTATCATGATGTCTCAGAGATATGTGTCTCTTTATGGGATGGGGTAACCAAAGAGGTCAGAGCCCTTATATAGCAAGAGGCAGAGAGAAATCAGGGGAGGAAAGCCACATAGGAAGTGTGTGATCTTCCCATGGCACCAAGCCAGAGTTTGGGAGCAAAGCTGCCAAACACGTCAGCCCCACAACCACTGCACACAGCTGCTCAGACACTGGGGAAGGGGTATGAGAATCCAGACAGCACCTTGGGGACCCTGAATTTGAGGCCTGGGGATACAGCTGTGTCTCTCCCACCACTCCCAGCGGGAAGCTCTGAATTTGGCAGGAGGACATGAATGTGGGATGGTGCTTCAAGGACAAGATTTTTGTACTCTAGGCTTCAATCCATACCTTGTAGAGAATCAAGATTAACTTCCAGACCAGGTTTGATTGATTGTAAAATTGTAATTTAATAAAAATAGATGAGGTCTCTGACCACAGTTTCTGACACAGCTGCTAAACCTTGGATAGTGGACGGGGAGTGGTGCATCTGTCTAGCATGCTTGAAGCCCTAGCTAGGCTTGAAGCCCTAGTTAGGCTTACTTGCCAACACCACACCCACACATACATGTGTGTACATGTGAGCATCTCTGATAGGACTGTTAGGGGAATTTTTTGCCCTGACATTTGGTCTTTGGCCTTTGGCCCAGGTTCCTGGCACAGAGCTCACAGACCTTTGCCATTTTCTGGGTGACAGGAGCATCTTTTGTTTGAATGTTGTAACTCTTGGGTAGGAAGAGGGCTTCTTAGGACCAACCAGGTGAACTTTCCACTTTCAGTCCCATCTCCCAACTTCTAGGGAAGGGAGCAACGGAAGGCTGAGTTGATACCAAGGGTCAATAATGTCATCACACACCTAGGCAATGAAACTCCACAAAACCTCAAAAGCACTGGTTTTAGTTTGGTGAACACATCTGGGTGCTGGGGAGGGAGTTCATCCTAATCCCTGCCCTTGGGACTTTCCAGGCCTCACCCTTTGTGTCCCTTCATCTGTTTGCTCATCTATACCTTTTATTGTGATCTTTGTGAATAGCATGGCAGACACAACAAAGTGTTTCCCTGAGTTCTATGAGCCATCCCAGCAAAACAATGAAGGCCCAGGTGGGGGCAGCAGGACCCTGGATTGAGGGTCCATGGGCCATAAGTGCAATAGGAGATATCATCTGTCATTGGCATCTGAGTTTGGGAGCAGTCCTGTGGGTCCTTTAACCTTGGGTCTGATCATGTCTCCAGGTAGATAGTTTCAGAACTGCATGGTGCCCCTTAAAGAGCTAGATGGAGTCAAGGGAGATACCCGAGGCATTTGGTGTCAAAACTGTTGCATTGAGTGAAAAGTAGAAAGTAGAAAAAACCACTTAGGTTTATTTCTATCTCAGAATGATGTAGTGAGGAGAAACACAGAAGAGAAGTGGTCTTTCAGTAATGGAGAAGCCACTCAATGTGCCTTGAAAGCCAAGTGGTGGGCAGTTATGACAAACACAGTATGACTCTGACCTGGCTCCACTCAGCCTCACAGTGAGCTGCTGATGGACCACACCACTGGCCTCAGCAGCCCACCACACTCAGTACAGGCTCCAGGTCCTTCTCAGATGCCACTGGGAGCCTATGTGGCTGCAGCCTAAACCCGAGATCTGACCACCTGATGCCCCTCTGTTGACGCCTGCTCTCCATCTGGCCCCTACTCCAGCCTACCAGGACTGTCTTGAGACCCAACTGTATCTCTTGAACATGCACAACTCTGTCCCCACCTTGCATCAGCCCAAAGGCAAGGCATCCTTATCACCTCTGGAAACACAAGGACAGGGCTTCCCCAGGTCCTTTCCCCAATTTCAGGCTGATGGTAACTCTACCCAGTTACAGCTCCCTCTGTCCAGATGTCCCCAAGTTGGTTACTGGAGACTCCATAAATACTGTGGCAGGGGCTTTGAGTCTGCAGCAGCTCAAACAAGACAAAGAAGCAAGATGATGGTGGAGGAAGTGAGATTCCCCAAGAGCTGAGCAGACTGGGACAAAGGCACCAGCCATGAAAGCACTGCCCTGGCCACTGTGCTGGACTTCTCCCAGACACAGGGCTCAGCAGGGTATTCACAGTCAGAACAGTCCATTCCCAGCAACCCAGAAGGAAGCTAGGCAATTCACAGGCACAGGGGTCACCCCTGCAGGTGGAAACTGCTCTGGACCACAATGCTCTGTGATGCCAGAAGGAAGTGCACCTCCCCGAAGCAGGCTAAACGCCTTGCTCCTCCAAGACAGGACGACAGGTGACACTTTGCACCTTTCAGTGCCATAAGGAAAAATTTAAGAAAACCAACACTGCTAAAATTCAGGACACCAAGAACATTTTTCTTCTAAAAACCATGAGGTGTATTTTGTTTCCTGATCCTGACATGAAGGTTAAAAATAGACACCTTCCTGGATCATTTTGGTTTTTCAAGTAGGAGGTAGTCTCTCTGAGACATTGTGTCCAAAAACTTCTTGATGAAATAAAAAATTTACTTTGGCAAGTTTGGAAGAATGGACTGAATGATAAAGAGTTTTCATGTCCTTCCTCTGGGTTTTAAAAATTTAATTTTAGTAATTTAAGATTTTTGTGTACCATCGATTAAAGACATTCTCCTGACACTATTCCACAGAAAGACTGAACATCTGTAACATCTGGGTATGCCTCCCCCCAAATATCCTGTAGCTTCACACTTTAGCTTCACTCTGGGTCACCTTTCAAAAGAAATATGAGCAGCAGACCCTTCTCCATCCCTCCTTCTCCATCCCTGTCCTCAGAGCTGTTTACTTGAAAAAGCTCCTTCTTGGAATTTAACATTAGCAAGCTGGAATTAAGCTTCATAAATGTTATTCACAACACCACTTCTACTGCCACCGACAAGCATATTCTTGGCCTCCTTTTCTCCCCCTCTCCTCCCTTTCTCTATTCTCTTCTCTCCATTCCCTCCACCTCTTATCCTTCATTAGCCCTGGCAAGAAAGAGCCCAAAGCAATCACTGAAAAGATCCTGCTAGACCAGATTTTACCTTCCAGTTCCCTAAAGGGACAAAGCTTGGAAATGGAGTCACCCCACCCTTCTGCCACCTTGAGCCTCTGGCAGAGCACTGGGTTTTGTGTGACTTAAATATCTCCTAGAAGCCAACACCAGTCCCTGGATCCCTGCACGGCCCTGTGCAGCCCTGCGTGGCCAGGGTCTGAACACTGTTACCTGCCCCAGAAGACCCAAGACTGGCTTCGCCAATACTGGCATCTTGCATAGGCTATTTTAAAACATGGCTACTACTCTGAGGAGAAAAAAGCAAGCCTTCCCCCCACACACACCCAGTATGCACAATACAGATCTTCCCATGAGCCTGTTCTCCCAAAAACCTAAGTCCATTTTTGAAGTCCTTGATGTAAGTGACCAACCCATCAGAAACAGTTGCAATTAGCAAAATGTTACATGGAAATATATGCACCTTAAAAAATCTCTGGAAGAGGCGGGACATCATATTCCGTGAACAGGGCTGTATTGCTAAGAACAACCCAGGTGTTCACTTCTGATCCCAACTCCCTGTAACCCTGCCCCACACATCCTTCTCCTACTCCCCATCCTGGTCCAACCACCTGTCGTGACAACAACATTCAAAGCTGAAGGGAGTGACATGTCATCAGAGGGATGCGGATAATGGTAGGGGAGAAGCTGCTGTTTGGAAGGTGCTGGCCAGATGCAGTGTGCTCTGGTCCTTGTCATCTCTTCCAAGAATTCCTTCCTTTCCCTTAAAGGAGCTCTGTGTTAGGAGAACACTCTCTCCCAGCTGTCTGGGCACTGGAATCTGCACTTTGATCCTAAAGTGGAATATGTATTTTCCCACCGCCTCTTCACCACTAACACTCATCATTCTTTCAGAGAAAAGGCATTTTGGCCTTTTAGGTGAAGTGCAAGTGTTTTATTTTACTCAAATGATGGGGTTAGAGAAACCCAAAAGCATGGAGTATCCAAGTAATTTGGGGACTCACAGGTCCTATTCAGCCAATATACATTTATTAAACAGCTACTATGCACCCAGCAATGGTTTTGGCACTGTGAATTCAGCCATCAACAGAAAAGACAAGAATTACCTTTCTCAAGGCACTCAGATTTGAATTAGAGGAAGCGAAAAATGAACATGATAGAGAAGTAAGTTGCACACTAAGTCATGGGAAAGGGACATTGGAAGGGCCAAGAGATAGGGTATAAACTGCACTTTATAGAGAGGCTGAGGTGGCCAAGGCAGGGTAAGGTTGCCTAGGGAATCACTTTCTTGTCTGATTTTCTAAGCTGGACAGGAGCATCCTGCCATTTGACAGGAGGTTCCAACATGTCTACACCCTCTAGGAACTGGCTGGGCCTGGTAGGGCTGAGAAGTCTCTCTCTACCTGCAGTAGTGGGGACTTTTCCCTCCTTGGCCTGTGTATCTCTTTGCCCTCACCCCAGCCCCCCAGCCCTGCAGCCAGCCTGGCCAAGTTGAGTCACCTGCTTCCCGAGCAATCCCATGCCCAGGCCCGAGATGGCCTCTGCTATCCCATCCTGCACAATGGCCCCAGCCTGCCGCTGCCCACACCCTCATAATACAAGCACAATGTACACATGCATGTGCAGTGCACATTCCTGTGTCCACAGCTGGTTGGTTATGCAGCCATGGTGCCCTTTGCTGCCAACCTGTGTGATCATTACTGAGGATGACACAAAGCTGTGTTTATTACTCACACATGAATCTGCACTAATTCAGTAGCAAAAAAAAGTGTAACTGCTCTTCCCGTTTGGCAGTGAGACACCACCCGACCTGACAAAGTCCAGAACCCATCAGGGACATGTTCCTGTTTATTCACGGTCTTTCTCACTCCCACAGATTCATTTCTTTCAGGAAATATCCCGTCTGTGTGGCTGAAATCGTGCAGGCTTTCAAGTGAAGCCTTCCCATAGAAGAAAAAGACAGAAGCATACTGTTTGCACACACTCCAAAAACATTTATATTCATCATAAGCCAGTTTGTTTTCCCAGGGCAGGAAGTATTCAGCGTGGATTCGTCAGAGGAACTGCCAAACATGCTATTTGAACGCTCATTCTTTTCAAAATTCTTAAACAAGCAAGATGATAGGAAGACAGTGATCGAGACTCAGGGTGTCATTGCTGCATGTGTATAAAATGACATCTCTCCAACTGCCATGACCTACAAACACCTTGGGGCCCTCTAAAGCATAAAGAACTTCAGAAGGAAGCAGTAGGTGGTGCAAACACCAGCCCCTGTCTTGCAATGGTCACACAGCCATACTGAAGCTATAACTCAGCATTAGAAATTGTTATGAATATACTTTCTGTTGTTTAAAAAAGGAAGAATGCAAGCTACAATACTGGATCCAAGCAGTGCACTGGACATGATACAGGTTTACAAATCAAAAACAGTATATTTTGAAGTATAGTTTTAATTTCTTAATGATAAATAGAATTATAAATAATTTTCTGGAGTGTTTACAATATCATCATACCATTCCATATTTATGTGACATGAAGATGTCACTTGGATTTAAATCCTGAATAAACACTGGATTCGTGTTACCAGTGGTACCAGATACATGGAAAATCACATTCATACCCTAGGCAAACCTGCAGACACCAGGCACCTGCTCTAATTGGTGATGGATGCTTGAGTTACAAAAGGGTGCCAAAACTTACAGCTGGGAGCCTCGAGGCTGGGGAAGGGCTGTGTGGCCGCAGACATGCCCTTCCTCTGGCAGGTCTTCACCTGCCTAGCCCAGGAGCCAGAAGAGCCCCTAAGTCCCCAGGCAGGAGCAAAACCAGGCAAGAAAATATCAGTGTGGGAATTCTGTTTTTCTGTAAAAAGAAAAAATAATAATATGTGCATTTTTTTAATTACTGGAGTGCTACTTTTGGTATGAATTTAGCAGAAAAATGTCCAGCAATCAAAAAGTGAAACTCCAGCATCCACTGTCAGGAGGATCTCCACTATCTTTTCTGTACCAAAATCACTGTGTTTCCTCTGGAAAATAAAAGGGCATCAGAAAGTAATCAGCCTTGAAAACCAGAGATTAGAAATGCCAGCCCCCATCAGCCCACCCTGGCCGTTCCTGCTCTCACTGTTCTCTTGCTAGGTGGCAGCTGTGCAAGGCAGGGACAAACACGGCTGGCGCTGGACGGAGGCTGGCAGGCAGGTCACAGAGGCTGTGCGGAGTTTTCTGGAGCACTGGAGAGGTGTCAGGAAGAGAGATAAAGGGATTCTCATGGAAGCTGAGTGGCTGGGTAAGTGGGAACCCTGGACAACCTGGGCCACTGTAACCTTCCAGGAGAGATGTAGTGGTGCCAACAAGGTGGGGAGAGGGCATGAACTGCAGCAAATCAACACTCCAGAACTGCAAGCATGAAAAACTATTTGAAAACTATTTGAAATATTGGGAGAAATGGAAAAGTTCTAGAGAAAATACATAAATAATCATAACTAAGATGAAAAAAAGGCAGGAAGGAGGGAGGGAAAAGGGAAGAAAGGAAACATTAATGATCTTTTAACCATTAAAGAAATGGAATCTGTAGGTAACATTCTTCCAGGAAGAAAACAGCAAAACTACAAGATATTCCCTTCACAAATAATTTCAATCTTTGAAAAATTCTTTTAAAGAATAGTAAAAAGAAAGGAACATCCAAAAATTCAATTTGTGAGAGTAGTATAATCTTGATAACATAGCCAGGCAAGAATAATATAATCTCAGTGAATACAAACTCCTCAAATAAAATATAAATAAAATAAATCTCACACTATACAAAAGGAAACCAACAATTGCAGAATGGGTCAATACCTTGCTTTGTTTTTGTACGTTGGAACACAACAGAGCAGTAAAAATGAATGAACTTAGGTTCACATGTCAACAGAAATGAAATTTAAAACTGTAACACTGAGCAGAACAGATACAGTATGATTTCATTTGTATACAATCCAAAACCAGATAATACCAAATAATGTATTCTTTAGGGAAATGTACTCATGAGGCTAAACTATAAAGATAAGAACAGGGTAACACATCATTCCCCTCTCGCTGTGGTTACTTCTAAGCCTGGAGGTGGTTGCAATAAGAAAAGGACACCCAAGATGCACTAGGAGGACTGGTAAATGTCCGTTTCACAGACTCCGTGGTGGGGCATAGGTGTTCCTTATATGAGATTCCTGGGCCACCTCACCTATAGTTGCAGAAGCTAAGGACTGCACAAATGCAAATGGCCATCTTTCCTTAAACAGCATGTTAAATCTTTTTGGTATGTGTGTATATAGAATAACATCAGTTTTAAATCAGACCTGAATATATATATATGCATGGTTATACTAACACTCAATAAAGCCTTTCGCATCAAAGGGTAAGTGGCAGATTATTCAATAAATTATTCAGCATAGTAGGTAAATAAGGAGGAAAATGACCAAATACAGAGCCCTCCTTCATCAATGCACCAAAATCAATTCCATATGAATAAAAAATGTAAAAGTTAAAAAAACTATATAATTCCACAATGTTCTGAAGTCAAGAATTGTAAAAGAAAAGTCTGTTATCAATATGATTATTCTCCCTTTGTAAGTTATTTTTTCTTTCATCTGGAGTTTTTTTAATATATATATTAAATATATATATTTTAAAACATATATATATATTTTTCTTTTTTTGTACCGGTGATCAAACTCATGACTGTGCACTTGCAAGGCAGGTGCTTATGCCACTGAGCTAAATCCCTAGCCCCTTTTACTATATTTTTATGGCCAATTTCGTGGAATTTGTCATGCCTCCTAAAAATCAGTTTCTATAAACTGCTTTCTTTCCCTATGCAAGAGCCACACTTGTTTGTTTCTTTGTGTATCTCATAAAGTTATGCTGCAAACTGGGCATTTTGAATCATATAATGTGACAGTTTTAGGATTCTCTTAATCCTCATCCTTAGAAGTTAAAAATTGTACCAGGATATGTGTATGTCTCTGTATGTATCTGTTCTTACCAATCCTGACCATAACCAAGTCTGATCTCTATTTAAGGCAACTTTCTGCACATGATTGTTTCATATTTGCCTCTTCATTACCTGGTCCTGTTTCTAGGGATGCCACTGGCATCCCTCTTTCTGGCTGCTGGACTCAAGTGTGCTGCATGTATGCTCCTTTATATACGCAGTCTCAAATCTAATACCTGGCAGATATTTTAAAACAATCTGTGAATTTATGTATATGTGAAGATTAACTTTCATAAGCATAGTTACATCCTGAGTAGCTTATCAGTGTGCTAAAAGAGAGAGGGGGAGTTCTAAGCAACTGGTTTAAAATTGATGTTGGTCATCTTTGCAAGGAGAGAACAGAAGAGAGTATCCAGTGTTGTTGTAAGTGAAGGAGGAAAGGATGGGGTGGTGAACCCCAATCTCACCTTTCCCTAAGAAGTCCTGCTGAGCCCCATTGTACCCTAGGGGCCCCTCTGTGCACACATAGCTACAAGCATTCAAACTCTGCCCCATCTGCACTGAGGTGGGCTGAAGGTAGATAATAAACACTTCATTTCAAAAACAGCATGAAAACAAGTGATGTAAAATACCTCATTTAGAACTTTTATGTTGATTATATGTTGAAAGCATATTTAGACATACTGGGTACAATGAAATATGTTACTTCAATTAATTTTCACCTGTCTTTGAGCTTACCTACGTGTAGTTCTGAGAAAATGTCCTGGCACCTATGCAGCCTGCATTGCATTTCAGTGGACTACAACTATCCAGGATCCTAGAGTGGGCCTCACTTCCCTGGAAGTTCTGAAGAGAGGGAACCCCACTGAGCTAGCACAGAGGGTATCTGCAACATTCTGCTCACCTAATGCAGTCTTAGGTTCAAGACCAAGCAGCTGACAGCAAAATGGGCTTCTGGTAGGCTAATCAAGATCTCATGCACTGAAGGCTCCACAACTAAGATGAGGTTCCACCCACATCACTTATGACCTCGAAGGAGAATGACCAAGAACCTCAGATCAGTGGAGAAGACTGTAAGACATGCCACAGCAAGTTATGCAGCCACCTTACAATGCAGGTAGAAAGCTAAACCCTTTGATTCTGGAAGAGTAAACTAGAAAACAGCACAGATGCTCTAAATAATTTGTGTGTAATCTAAGACATGAAACTTCTTCCATTGCTTCTGGTTTTTGCAGCTGCAATCCACACAGTGAGAATACCTCTGAATCTTATACTTAGTGTCTAGCTGTCACTACAAATCTGTTTTCCTCAAAGCTCTCTAGCAAGTTGGAGCCCACAGTAAGAACTGACCAATGGGACTGGCTGTATTTAGAGTAAATGAAATGCAAACGAACCACAAACCTCCCTGTGAGGAAACTGGTCTGCTCTGTTCTAATGAAAAGTGCCCTTAAGTGTTTTAGAAGCAAAATGGTGCGGCTGCTCCAAGGCTAGCCTGCATCTACTCAGAGGTCTGTGACAGGTTGTAAAAAGAGAGGCCTCTGCTACTCAACTGAGGGCAGAAACCCAGGCTGTGGAGAAGAGGCCACACCAAGGGGAAGGAGAAGGGAGGGCAAGCTCACTGCCAGAAAGAGGCTGGAAAGAGCCTGTGATGGGGTCTTTCCACACAGACATGGGGGTGTCACAGAGAAAGGGAGTTTCACACCCCACCCCTCACTGTGCTCCACAGTGAAGATCAAAGAAAAGGAAGAAACAGCTACATTACTGAGTGCTTACAATGCACCAGACACACGCTGGGTGCATGGCATAGTTCACATAAGTTAATGTCACATCAACTCTGCACAATAATTAATGTCACCCCACCTTTTATTAAAGTAGAGAAAACCCTGATATTCTGGACACAATCTGGCACCTATGCAGCTTGCATTGCATTTCAGTGGACTAGAACTTGTCCTGATACCTAAGAAGTGACAGAGCCTGTTAAAAAAAACAAAAAAAAAAACAAAAACAAAAAAAAAACTTCATATATTTCCTTTTCACAGAAATGCACAGGATACAGAATGAATTTTCTTTGGGTAAAAAAATAAGTAAGGCTAAATATTTAGAATAAAATACAGTGAACCCTTGACTTTAAGAGCTCAATTCATTCCCAAGGGCTGGCTGTAACTCAGGTTGTCAATTGAAACACAGCCTTCAAAGTCTCTCCTGGACACAAGCAGATTTCAGTATTCTTAGAGAGACATTGACCCAGGATTTCTCAATTAACCCGATACAGGAAAGGATGTTGTAATGTTCCTTTCAGAACTCTTTAAGAGTTAAACCCATATCCAAGGCCATCTGGAATCACAAGTGGCCGGCATTTAGGTCATAACTCAAGATTTGGCCATCAGTTAAAACTAAAATTCCAGTCATAACCCAAGTTGTTTGTATGTCAGGCCAATCATAACTCAGAGGTCCATTGTATAAAATTAAGAGGAAATCTGTGTGCCATCAAGGTAACAAAGGACTGTTCATGAAAGACACACAAAAAGGCAAACTTTGAAAAATAACATGAGTACCCATCCATCCATCCACTCTTCCAACACATGATTCTGGGCATCTGCCATGCACCATACACCAGAAGCTTGGGACACAGAACTGCCCAAAAGGGACTATGAATCCCTGTTCTCCAAGAGTTTACTGTCCAGAAAAAAATTACATTAAAATTCAAAATTTTGTTCATCATGAAAGGTAAAAACACAGGCAATACACTGAATAAAGACATATTAGCCAGCAAAGGGTTCATACACAGAATATATCAGTGCTGACTATAAATAAGAAGAACTAGCAAAACAACAATAAAATATTCTAGTAGCCAAAAGGTATGAACCAGCAATTAAAAGAAACAGAAACTCAAATGCCTATAGATGCAAAAAGATGGTACTTCACCAGTAACCAGGGATATATAACATCAAAAAGATGCCATTTTAAAACTCTGAAAATGGAAAGCATGAAAAGGCCTGATAATATCAAGTACTGAAGACAATGCAGTAAAACAAGAACACTTCATTTTTTTGCTTAGACTATAAATGGTATCACAAGTTTGCATAATAGTTTTTGTAACAGCAAGCAAAGTTGATAAGAGATGAATCATTTTACTCATTTCTGGGTGTAGACCTTAAAGAACCTAAAGCACAAGAGTATGTATAGAACACTTTGTTAAGAGAAACTAGAAACAGAAGAAAAAATAAGTATTGATGGCTTTATACAACAGAATACTATATAAACAGTGCAAATAAATGAATTAAAGGTGCATTTAACAACATGGATGAATCTTACTAACAATGTTGACCAAAAGAGCAAGTTTTATCATGCTCATGGTATAATTTCACTTACGTAAAATTTTAAAAGTACCTTCAAAATATATATATTGCTTAGGAATATGCAGTACAAGTATAAAAAAGAAGTGAAATGGTAAACTCAAAAATTAAGATAGACATAACTATTGGGGACCAGAAGAAGAGAAAAAAAGTCCCTGTGTTGATAGCGTTTTACTTCTTAAACTGGGAGGTGGTACGTGAGTGTGTATAACGTTGTTATTTCATATACTTTAGTTCTTAAAAGAATTACATAATCATTTCTTACAGAATAAAAATTTTAACAAACTGAGCAAAAATCTCAAAAAAATGATTACAAGCTAAAACCATGAATATGCAAAAGATACATTAATGCTACCCTGGATAAGTTGTAAACAGGTGACCTTTGCTTTGGATTTCAAATCTAACAAGTCCTAAAGGTTGTGATATCAGCATGAAGTTTGCAGCCAGGATTATATCACACACACACACACATACACACAGAGGCTAAAATACTACCATGTAAGGGAGAAAACTTAAATTTCTTTTCTAAAAATGGAATGAAAATTTTAAAATTAAACAGAGTGTAGGCCTTTAGGACATCTCTGAGCAAAGCACACAGGTGCCCCACTATGAAAGGATAAGGTGTGAAAGTGCAATGCACACGTGGTAAGGGCCACAGAGCAGTCACCAGAAGGGGAGACCACTCAACTCAGAGTCCCAGGACACACTCCTGGGTACATAGGTTTGGCAGGATCAAAGAACTGTTTTGTGTCTCTCCTGTCCCATTGGCTGTTACCTTCCAACTCGAAATGAACTTCTAGGATAGTCAGTCCAATGGTTTAGGTTTAGTATCCTCCCAAGCCCTCATGTATTTGGAAGGCGACTGGATTATGGGAGTGCCATACTCATTTGGGGATTAGTCCACTGATAAATTTATAGCTCACTTGCTGTCACAAGATGGGGTCTGGTTAGAGGACGGTCATCAGGGGCATGACTTGGAAGAGTGTATCTCTCTCCCTAGCTCCTTCCTTCTCTCTTTGCTTCCTGGCCACCATGATGTGAGCAGCTTTCTTCTACCCACACGCTTTCACCATGCCATTTCTGTGTTTGAGCCTACTAAGCCTGTAATAAAACTTCTCAAGATGTGAGCCAAAATAAATCTCTCTTCTTTCAAGTTGTGTGTGTCAGAAATTTTTGTCCCAATGATGAGAAAGTGACCAAGACAGACAGTAAGTCCTCAAATGAGTCTCCCACATGTCCTGGGATCTTAGATTGTGAGAAGGGTGTAAAGATAAAGCAGACACAGATTTCAAGAAATGGGAAAGAAAAGAATGGGAAGTCAAATGAAGGAGATAAAATTCAATAGGTAAAATACACAACTACAAGAGGGAAAACAATGAGGAGGAAACAATGTAGTGAGGACTAGGAAAGATGTAGATGCCTTAAGCCTTGGAGGACATTAAAGATTGAGAATAGAGGGGCACATGGGAAATAGGAGAGACCACACAGGTAAGAAGGTAGGCAGCACTTAGTGTGACACAATTTAGGTGACAGAGTCCACCACAGTACTGGAGGAGACAGCCACAACAGAGCACAGTAAGTACCCAAGGACCCTCTCCTGATGGTCACACACAGAATGTCTGTGCAAACCTCCCCTCATTCTCTCCACAAATTCTAGTTTCATTTTGGCTCAAAGGAATGACCAGTTTGACGGAGTCAATAGCTCAAACTGAATTTGTGAACAAACTCCAAGTATTTCCAAGTGCATTTCTCTGTACTCATAAACCTCTGAAAAAGATCAGGAAAGTATTGAAGACCTGCTGAGGATTTTTTCCTCCACTGCTGGGCAGCTTGGGCCACCTGACAACTTGCTAGGGGTAAACGAGGGAGAAAAGTAACATTCTTTCATGAGTTACAAACAACACATTTTTGTAAATGAAAAAATAAACACACATCATGTCTAAGAAACCAAACATTAGTAGGAAAGTCATTTTATACATCTGCTCTCTGATGCAAAATTTAAGGGAAAGAGCAGAATTTGGGCCAAGCCAAGGGAAAGACCAATTAGTATTATTTAGGTTATGATTCCTTTGCAATAAACAAATACTGACTCTTTAACCTTTAACAATGATGTTCTTCAACAAGACACCAATCCTTCTCCCTTCCCATAGAACACTCAGTAGAATAGTTCTTCGTATATGTGATTTCATTTTCTACATGGGCGACCTCAGTCTGAAAATATTAAAAGGAAAATTCTAGAAAAAAAACACCACTTTTGAAGTGTGTGTTGTTCTGAGTAACATGATGAAATCTTACTATCCAGCTCCATCCTGCTCAGGACACAAACTATCCCTTTGCCCACTGTATCCACACTGTGCCTGCCCACTTGAAGCCATCCCTATGTTCTTTACTAAGGACCTAAAAACCTTGACAACTTGTGAATGCTAACAAGTAGAGAAAGAATGAGAGGACTCTAAATTCAATAAGAAGGAGGAGAAGGGGGAAGAGGAAAAAAAGGAGAGAAAGATGAAGAAGAGGAGGTAGAGACAGAAAGAGAAGAAGTAAGGCTGCTTTCTATTATCAAAGGGCCAAAGGTCAGCCTAGCAGGATGGAAATCTTAACAATATCCACTTTACCCCAGCCAAATGCCATGGGTGTTTCCCAAACACTCACACCATCAGGGCCAGCAGAGAAGAGAAAGCATAAACTTCCACTCTCCAGTGAGTGGCAGTGGATAGCCTAGCATGCACTACCATCCCCTTGTTCTTGGCACAGTGCTAGCAAAGACCAACTGCAGATCTTGGACTCTCACCCCAAGTCCTGGTGACACTGAGGAGCCCAGTAACACTCTCATCATCCAACACTAGACAGTATCTGCAGAGACCAAATGAAGAATCTGGACATGACTCTTGTCTAGCTGTGGCACTGGGTCACTCTCCTCCCAAATTAGAGAAGATGGAACCAGAGAAAGAAAATCTTCAACCTGCAAATAATGTCCTAGGCAGACTCCAGAACTACCCACACATGAACTTGATCCGAGTAAACAGTGTAAACTGTGTGAGAACAGAGCCACAGTGTGGGGCACCACTACACAGGAATGGAGCAGGTGAAGTGGAACTGCAAGGATTCTGAATGTTAAATTGTCATCAGAATTATGACTGACAAAAGCAACCAAGCAAGACCTGCACACAAAATCTAATAAGAGTCATTGTCTGCTAAAATCTAAGACTTCAGCTTAATTAAATAGGATCCAGACTTATAATACCCAAAGTATTTAGGACACTAAATATACTAAGATATACTAAGAATGAGGAAAATCATAACTTCACTAAGAAAAGTCTATCAACAAGTGTCTACACTGAAATGATTCAGATATTCAAATTATCTGACAAGGATTTTACAACATCTGCAATAAAAATGTTTCAATGAGTAATTACAACTACTCCTGAAACAAATGGAAAAGCAGAAAATACCAGAAAAGAAAAACAAGATTTAAAAAGAATCAAATAGGAATCACAAAACTGAAAATAAAATGCTTTAAGTTGATTAGAAAGATAAAAACCTCCTGGAGCTCAGCACAATGGCACATGTCTATAGTCCCACCATTCCAGAAGGCTGAGGCAGGGGAGATCACAAGTTGGAAGAAGGCTGAGCAAATGAAAAATTTGTCAGCAAATTTAATGACACCCTATCTCTAAATGAAAATAAAAAGGACTAGGGATATAACTATGTAATTGAGCATATAAGCACTGGATTCAATCCTCAGTACTAACAATAATCAAAATCCTGGAGCTGTTAAGATGAATGGTAAGCAGCAGCAAAATAGCTTCTCTGAGATTTGGAGTCCAGATGCCGGAATATAGCAATGTGAGGGGGAAAAAAGGAGCTAAGTATGGCCCTGGGTCCCAACAAGGATCTGAAGAAACAATTGGGGCCCACAGGGAGAAAAAAGAGAGACTTCAATGCAGAAGAGGGAGGTGGCCAACAATACTTTCTCCCTGAATCCCATTTCACAGTGTGAGAGAGACATCGTGAACCTCCAGAGGCACAGTGACTATGGGAAACTCCAGAGGCCTCCACAGAGAAATATAACAGTGGAATGGAGTAGTGGGTGCTGTGAGCCACAGTGGGTAGTGAGTAATTTCAATTCAAACTCTGCAGGAGAGGACAAATGGCCTATGGCATTTCGGAAAGGGGACAACTGAAACTGGGACTCAGAGGAGTAGTGAGTTGGCTCCATCTCAAGGTTCCCACTTTCAGGGTGAGATGCAGCCATGGGAGACACCCAGGTAAGGGAGCCAAGTTCAAGCCAGCAAGAGGAACCTGGACATACGCGGGCTGAACAACTCGGGTCCCAGCCTGATCCAATGAGAAACCAGGATCATCTAGAGCATCACTGGGGTTGAAAACTCAAGCTCCTGAAATTATCCACGATACTGTGATAATTCTACTGGGGGCTCTGTCTAACCCTTTTGTTTGCCAGTGATAGAAGAGACATGCCCTGAAGTGGATATTATTTTTCTTTCTTCCTTTCCTTTATTTTCTCTTTCTCTTGGTTATTTGTTCTTGTTTTTATGAATATGAACACTGTTTATAGTTTGTTGTTGTTGTTTTGCTCTGTTCTTGTTTCTGTTTCTTACATCTTCTTTACCAGTTTCCAAAGCTTACATAACCTTGTGTCCTCAGCCTTGCTCTTTCTCTTCTTCTATTTCTCTGGGGGTTTTTTTGTTGTTGTTGTTGTTCTTCCCACTTATAAATTTTTGCTCTTAAAATTGCTATAAGAGTGACTATATATTTCATATAATTTTACTATTTGTTTTAGATTTTGTTATATAACTACAAATCCTGTTCATACAATTGAAGGTAGCAAATTAAAAGTTACCACAGTCCGTCATTTTCTAGACTATTCTAGATCCTGTTGTTATTACTGACTGCACTACTTTAGCCAAGGTGACGGAGCTGTTCTAATCAATTGCTGTTCTTCATATGCTTTAATACCAAGTTTGCCTAAGGGTCATAAAGCCTACTATAGGCCAGTATCAAAGAACTAGGGGCTGAACCAAATAGGCAGCAATTTCTCATCCCCAATAAATTAAAGAGTAGGATCTTATGATAGACTCAAAGCGAAAGATCAGCAAAGGTCGGAAGACATCTCTGAAAAGTAGTCATTTCCTAAGGAGTCTTCAATATTAGTAATGAAGCTACCTACCACAAACAGTTTTAAGTATCAACACAGAAACTAAACTAAAAATAAAAACTGAGAAGACATGGAAGCAAGATTCACCACAGATTCCTAGCTGACTCAAGTAAAACACAGCAGGTAATGAGGTGAAATAATTCCAAATCCATATATATGAAGTCTCTGAAATGGCAAGGAAGAAGAAACAAAGCAGATGAGTAAGGTTCTATAAAAAATAAAATTAGAAATAATTTCTAGAAAACTAAGAAATGATGACCATGATAAATGACATGGTTAGTGACTCTAGAATAGATACAGGTTTAAGAAAAAAGAAGCTTAGAAAAATTATGGAAATCATGAATGTGCAACACAGGAAAGAAATGGAATCCATGAAACTGATTTAAACAGATATCTAGAAATTTAAAATTTTATTGAAAATATACACAGCAGAATCAACCAATGTGAGTACAGAATATCAGATCTAGAAGACAGGTTTGTGGTTAGTGACCATAAAAGAAAAAATTTCTTTAAATAGCAAGAGATCATGAAAAATCAACAGCTGGATGATACAAAGAAGAGCAACATAAGATCAATTGGAGTCAATGAAAAGCAGAAGATAGTGCAAACAACATTAAAAAGTCTCTTCACAGATGTCATGGCAGAAAACTTCCCAAGCAAGGAAAAAGAATTTGACATATAGATAAGTGAGACATATAGAACTCCAATTAGCCATGAGCAAAACGTATCTGCATGAAGGTAGATAATAATCGAGATTCCAGAAATTTAACACATGAACAGAATATTAAAAGCTGTTAGTGAAAACAAACAAATAACCTATAAAGGAAAGCCCATCCAAATCACAGCCAACTTCTCAGCACAAACTTTCAAGTCAAAGAGAGCTTGGAGTGAAGTACTTCAAGCACTAAAAGATAACAATCTGCAACCCAGACTGATGTACCATGTAAAACTGTCTTTGAAAATTAATGCAGAAATAAGACACGTCTATGACAAAAAACAGCTGAGGAAATCCATGAATACCAAACCACCTTATCAAAATGTGCTGAAGGACAGTCTAGAAATAGATAACTAAAACTATAATTCCATAAACTTCAATAGAATGAATCTACCATGAAAGGCAAGCAATTAAACATAGGGGATAAAAGAGAACCAACAACAAGAAAATGACATGACAAGGTTAAGTCAATACAGTAATAACCATCAATGTTAATACTCTCAATTCATCAATCAAAAGAAACAGACTGGCAGAATGGATCAAGAAGCAAGATACAACAATATGCTGCCCACAAGAAACACATTTAACTCTAAATGAAATTCATAGAATGAAAGTCAAAGGATAGAAAACAATTGTCCTGAGACAGGAACCCAGAAGAAAGCAGTAGTATCTATTTTATTTGCAGACAAAATGTATTTCAAGCCAAGACTAATTAACAGAGACAAAAAAAATCACTATTTCCTTGTAAAGGGAAAAATAAAAGAGGAAAAGATAACAAAGGTAAATATATACGTACCAAATGCCAAGATTATGTACAACAAATATTAATGGACATGAAAAATCAAATAAATACTAATACGATTATAGTGTGAGATCTTGATACCCCACTATTACAAATATACAGACCAACTCAACAAAAAATTAACAAAGAAAAATCAGAATTGAATCAAACCTTTGAACAAATGGACTTAGTAGATGTCTACAGAGTGTTCTACCCCACAACATCAGATTACACACTCTTCTCAGATATACACAGGAAATTCTCCAAAGTAGACCATACACTAGTTCATACAACATGCTTAAGTAAATGTAAAGGAATTGAAAATTTCCCATGCATATTATGAGACCCCATTATGCCATGAAATTAGGAATCAATAGCAAAAGAAACCCCAAAAATTTCACAAACACATGGAAAGTAAATAACACCCTCCTGAACAACCAATGGGTCACTGATGAAATTAAAGAAGAAATTATATAGTTTATACAATTAAATGACAATGTCAGTCCAACATTCTGAAATTTATGAGACTCAATAAAAGCAGTTCTATGAGAGAAATTTATAACAATGAATTTTTATATCATAAAAATAGAGTAAGCTCAAATAAACAAGCTAATTCTGAACCTCATGCTACTAGAAAAAGAAGAGCAGGTTAAACCCAAATCATATACAAGGGAGGAAATTATAAAGATCAGAGCAGACATTAAAGCAATGGAGACTAAGAAAACAATACAAAAGATCAAAGAATCAAAGTGTTGGCTCTTTGAAAGATTAAATAAATTAATAGGCTCTTAGCCACCTTATCAAAAAAAAGCAATAAAAAACTCAAATACATGCAATTAGGAATGGAAGGGGTGAAATCACAGCATATTCTATAGAAATCCAGAAGATCATCAATACCTACTTCAAGACTGTGTATTCCAATAAAATGAAAGACACAGAAAAAAGGAACAGATTCATATTAATTACCAATGCTGAATCAAGAAGACACAAAAATTCTAAATAATCCAGTATCAGTCAGTGAAACTGAAGATACAATTGAAGACCCTCCAAGAAAGAAAAGTCTAGGTTCTGACAGATTTACTGCTAAGTTCTACAAAAAATTTAGAGAAGATCCAGTACCACTACTTCTCAAACTCTTTAATAGAATTTAGGGGAAGCAATACTCATGAACTAATTCCTGGAGGCAAGCATTACCCTGATACTAAAACCAGAGAAGGAGTCAACTAAGGAAGAGAACTACAGGCCAACCTCCCTAATGAACACAGATGCAAAAATCCTCAGTAAAGTACTGGCAAACAGAATGAAGCAAATCATCAAGAAGATTATACACCAGGCCAAGTAGAAGTCATTCCACTGATGCAGAGATGGTTGAGTATTCACAAATCAATAAATATAATACACCATATTAACAGAAACAAGGACAAAAACCACATGATAATCTCCATATATGCAGAAAAATCATTTGACAAAATCTAATGGCCATTCATGATAAAAAATAAACTACAGAAAATCAGAACAGAAGTTCTTTATCTCAATCTGATAAAAAACCATCTCTGCCATACCAACTGCCATCATCACACTAAATGGTCAAAACCTGAAAGCTTTCACTCTAAAATCAAGAATAAGACAAAGAGGCCCACTATCCCTTCTCCTAAACAATATAGTTCTGGAAACATTAGCCAGAGGATTTAGACAAGAAAAAGAATTAAAAGGAATAAGGACAAGGAAGGAAGAAGTTAAATTAACACTATTTGCAAATGACATGATACCCTATTGATAAAACCCCATAACTCCACTAATAGATTTTTAAATTTAATATTCAGTAGTGTAGCAGTAACCAAATTCAGTAGTGTAGCAGGATACAAAATCAACCCTCAAAAATCAGTATCATCCCTCTACACAAGTAACAAACTCACTGAGACAGAAATTAGGAAAACAACACCTTTCATAGTAGCATCCAAACAAATGAAATATTTAGAGATCAATCTAAAGAAAAAACTAAAATATCTTTATATTGAAAGCCATAGTAATTTGAAAAAGGCGATTGAAGAGGATATCAGAAAATGGAAAGATATCCCTTTTTCTTGGGCAGGAAAAACCAATATAGTGAAAATGACCATACTTCCAAAACTGTTATACATATTTAATGCAATTCCAACCAAAATGCCAATAGCATATCTCATGGAATTAGAGAAAACAATCCAAAAGTTCATTTAGAACCAAAAGAGACCTAGAATAGTAAAAGTCATACTAGGCAACAAAGGCAAAGCAGGGGGCATCACAATCCTTGACTTGAAATTATACTACAAAGCTATAGTGATAAAAACAGGATGGTTCTGGCAAAAAGCTAGACCTGATGTCAATGGAACAGATTAGAAGATGTAGAAACAACTCCAAACACAATCATGTTATTTTAAACAAAGAAGCCAAACACCGTCACTGGAAAAAGGATAGCCGCTTTAATAAAATGGTGCTGGGAAAACTGGCATTCCACATGCCAAAGATTAAACCTAGACCCACATCTCTGCATTAAACTAAAATTGAAATACATCAAATGTCTAAGTATTAAAACAGAAACACTAAATCTGTTGACCAATAAAATAGGATTCTTGAAGACATAGGTACAGGCAAAGACTTTGTGAACAAAACCCTGATCACACAGGAAATAGAAAAATCAACAACTGGGATCTCATCATATTAAAAAGTTTTTGGACAGTGAAAGCAACCACCAACAGACTAAAGAGACAACCCATGAAGTGAGGAAAATCTTTTGCTAGCTGTTACTCAGACAAAGAACTAATATCTAGAATATATAAAGAAATCAAAAAAACTTAGATCCCCAAAATGTAAAGACTCAGTCCAAAAATGAGAATCTAAAATGAACAGACATTTCCCAGAAGCAGAAACAACAAATAAATATATGAAAAAAAATGTTCACATCACTGGTCATTTGAGAGATGCAAACTAAAACAATGTTGAGATTCCTTCTTACTCCAGAAAAAATAACTATTACCAAGAAATCAAACAATATTAAATGCTAGCTAAAGGAACCCTTTTTCACTGTTGATAGCAGTGTAGACTGGTACATCCAGTGTGGAAATCACTGTGGAGAGTCTCCGAAAAACTAAACGGTTCCATTTGACCCAGCTTTCTCCCTTCTTGGTACCTTCCCAAGAGGATTAAAAGCATAATACCACATTGATACATGCACACCCATGTTTATAGTGGTGTAGCCTATAATGACTAAATCTTGTAAACAGTCCAAGTGCCCATCAACTGATGGATCTTTTTTATCCAACTGGATCTTTTTTATCCAAAAAAGATGTAGGTTTTTCTTAATACAACGGAGTACCTCTCAGCCTTGAATGATAAATTTGAGACATTTCTAGCTAAATGGATACACTGTGAGACTATATTCTTAAGTGAAATAAATCAGACATAAATTTAAATACTGTATTTTTTCTCTGGTATGAGAAAACAAAGGATTAATAAGGACTAAAATGTATCCTAGATATTAGAAAATGGGAAAAAAATATTCAAATGAGAACATAAACTAGGGAGAGGTGAGGAAGGAGAGAAGAGAAACGAAAAAGAGAATCGAAGAAAAATAATGGAAAAAAAAAGCTTTGTAAATGGGGAGGGTAAAGGGTTAAAGGTAGAGGAAGGGAACAGAAAAAAAGAAGAATCAAGATATATCCTATACAGGTATAAACTCTCTATGATGAATGTGATCATCACGAACGTTCACCAGTAAAATTAGTTTAAAATAAGACAAACTCATGCTTCAGTATTTTAGCATACTGAAATGACAAATAAGCAAACTTTAAAAGTTAAGATAAATTACTTACTGTTAGCAACAGGAAGAAAGCATGAGGAAATAAAGTTACCAGAATGTCGGGGACCTGTGGGAGCAAAACATCTACCACCCATGCCATCACATCACCAAGAGGAGAAAAGAAGTAGTGTAGAGCTGAAAATAAATATTTGAAGAAGTAATTGCTGAAAATTTTCCAGTTTAGAGGGAAGGAATCTAAGATCTAAGACTCTGAATCCTTAAACAAAAATAAAACAATGAAATACAGTAAGATATGTCATAAATATTTATAATCTAATAATAATACCTAAAAATCACCTTGAAAGAAATGGTGCATCACCTAAAGGGGAAAGAGAATTTGGGTTAGAGTGGGTTTCTCATCTGAAGCCACAGGAACCAGAAGAAGGTAGCACATATTTCAAGTGCTGTAAGAAAAGAATTGTTTACCTTAGAATTCTAAATTCAGGAAAAATAACCTTGTGAAATCAAGATCTATTTAGATGAATGAAAATTAAGAAGGTGGTTTAGCCTTAAAGAAGGGAGAAATGTTCCGAAAAGAATGTGATAATCTTCAGATCTCCAGGAAGGAAAGAAGGAAGGAAGAAGAAAAGGAAGGAAGGAAGGAAGGAAGGAAGGAAGGAAGCAAGGAAGGAAGGGAGGGTAATGGGCAAAACTGAGGTAAAGATATCTTTCTCCTAATGAGCTTCTTAAAAATATGTTTAAGAGTTTACACACACACACACACACACACACACACACACACACACAGCCATCTGATGTGGTGCTCAATATATGAAGAGACCATACTTATAAGACAGTTAACGGGGAAGTGGAGAAAGATCTAATGGGAAGTAAGGCTTCAGTGTTTTACCATAAAGGGTAAAACATTGATATCAGTAGACTGTGATGAGAGGAAGGAAAGGGGGGAAAGAGAAAGAAAGGGGGAGAGAGAGACAGAGAGAGACAGATGGGGGGAGTACAAGCACAAGAGAGTAAAAACCTCAATAGACAGGTCAACATAGAAAGTTTAAAAAAATTTATATAACCCCCAGGAAGTAAAACAGAGGGGAGGAATAGAGGATGAAAAAATATTGGAAAAATAATAATAATAAAGTGGCAAAATAAAGTCTTAAAATATTACTTTTAATTAGTCAAAGTATAGCAAATATACCAATATACCAGATAGACACTGGTGCCATGGATTTTTTTTAAATGACCCATATGTTATCTATAGGAAACTCATTTCAAATACAATAACATAAGCAGGCTAAAATACATATACTATGGTAAAATTATTTTAATGGTAATTTTTTAAAACGGTGGCTACGTCAATATCAAAGTAAACTTCAGAGTAAAGAAAACTATCATGGTCCAAGAAAAACATTCCATGAAGAAGACACAGAAATTGTAAATGTACAGGCATGAAACAAAAGAATTTCAAAACACTTGAAGCCAAAGTTGATACAATGTAAAGGAAAACTACAGCTGCAAGCATACTCAGGTATTTCATTGCTCCTCTTGCAGAAACTAGTTGAATAACTAAACAGGAAATCAGCAATGATGTACAAGAACTAACCACGCTCAACCAACAAAACCCTGACATTTAAAAAACACTCCCAATGACATGCACATGCTTTTCAAGAGCCCCCAAGGAACATTTATCAAAATAGATCATATTCTTGGACCTAGAACAAACCTCAACAAATCCAAAGGAATTAAAATCATGCAGAGTGTATTCTCTGACCACATTTTCTCCAAAGTCATCCACAGTGTATTCTCTGACTGCAAGAACATCGAACCAACAATTAGTAACAGAGAGGTAACAGCAAAATCCCAACTTGGAAAACAAATAACATACTTGTAAATAATGTGTGAGTCAAAGGGCAATTCTCAGTGCATCTTAATTCATTAGGGCTGTTGTAATAAAGTATCATCAATTGGGAAGCCCATAAACAATAGCCTTTTACTTCTTAAAGTTCTAGGAGATAGGAGGTCCAAGATCAGGGTGACCACCCCCAGGTCCTGCCTGTAGTGCAGTCACTCTGGGTCACAGATGGCACCTTTTCATTTTACCTTTATGTGGCTGAAGGAGAAAAAGGAGTGTTCTCTGGCCTATTTTATAAGGACACAAATATCATTCAGGACTATTCTGCCCCCAGGACTTAATTACCTCCTAAAGGTCCTACTTCTTAATCCTGTCTCCTTGGGGTTTAGGGTACAAATCTGTGAGACAGGGACAGAGATTGAGATCACAGCAAATGACAAATTTTAAAAAACACAAAGCAGTGAATGAGGATGAAAGTAAAACATATCAAATTTTCTGTAGTATGGTAAAATCAGTTACAGAGAAAGAAATATATACCAGTAAGTGCTTATGTTACAAAAAATGAAAGATCTGAAATCAATCATCTAATCCCAATCCTAAGAAAATTTTCAAAAAATACAGATGTTCCTTGGGGTGACTTAACAGTAGGGTGACATTCTGATCAATCCATATAAGTGGAAAATGTCACTAGGGAAAATACATTTAACATGCCCAGCTACCAAAGTCATGGATCAGCAATGCAGAACCCTGTAGATATCAGTCTTTTCCCCTTTGGGGGCAGAAGTGGAATAGGAGTTCACTGAAGCTGTGTAGCATCAAAAGACAGCATCATACCATGTTTTGCTAACTGGAATAGAGCAACATTCAAAAAAGTATAGTTTCTACTAAAAATGTATATTATTTTCTCACACCACTGAAAGTTTATTTAAAATCCTAAATCGAAAGATCCTAAGTATAGGGAATCTATAAATGGAAGGAAACAAAAAAGCAAAAATCATTCTCATGAAACAAAAGACAA
Organism: Dolichotis patagonum; assembly: GCA_004027295.1. Lineage (NCBI taxonomy): Eukaryota > Metazoa > Chordata > Mammalia > Rodentia > Caviidae > Dolichotis > Dolichotis patagonum. The sequence goes on from PVJX010005427.1 coordinate 79,817, forward strand.
CAGAGAAAATCAATGAAACGAAAGCCTGATTCTTGAAAAGATCAATGAAACAATAAACTGACAAAGAAAAACAATAAGCAATACTGCAAGGAATAAAAGAAAAACAATGCAAATGACCACAAACAACCAAGGTCAGGAATGCTCATTTAGATCCTGTAATCATTAAAAGGATAATCGAGAAATGCAACATACAGTTCTCCAAGCATAAATTCAACCATTTAGATGAAATGAATCAATTCCTTGAGAAACAAAGTACTAAGGTTTACTCAAATAATCTAAAATGCACTATAATTATTAAGGAAGCTGATTGCTGGGCGTGGTTTGTAATCCTTGCACTCTGCAGGCTGAGGCAGAAAGACTGCAAATTCAACCCCAGCCCAAGTCACTGAGGGATTTAATGACATACTGCCTTGAAATAAAACTTAGAAAGGGAGAAAGAGAAAGAGAGAGAAAGAGAGAGAGAGACCAAAATCTCCAGTTCAGTTTTTAAACCAAAAATTTAAATGAGAATAGAGGAAAAACATCCTCAACTTTAAAGTGAGAGACTGAACATTTTCTCCCTAAAACTGAGAATAAAGCAAGGATATCCTCTCACCATTTTTATTCAACACAGTGCTATAATTGCTAAGCAGTACAATAAAACAAGAAAACAAAAGCATACAGATTAAAAAGAAGAAAAAAACCTATCACTTTTTTGCAGACGATATGATTGTTTTAATCAGTTTTTATTCACCCCATTGGTGCAGAAGGGATTCGCCTCTGCTAGTTATGGAAATGGTCAGACATAGGACCCCAACTCTGGATAGGTGACACAGACGGTAGTTTACTAAATAGGCACTGGGTGATTGAAAGATACAGTAAATGCTAATTGTCTTTCTAATTTATTACAGTAAAAGCATTAATGCCCCTCAAAATACTCCCAATCCCTTCAAACACACTTATCCTATCATTCTCCCACTTTCTGAAGCAGCTCTAGAAGGTGTCACTCACGTCTTTAGCTGTGTTGTCATAGCTGTCTCAATGTGCTGAATCAATTCAAAATATTTACCTTTTATCACTGGAGAAAAGCCTCACAGTGCCAGATCTGGTGGAGAAGGTAGATAAGGACACACCATAATGTTTTTACAACCCTGTCTTTCCATTGGATGGCACTCAGCAGAAGAAGTCACTGTATTTTTTTTATCACATTCATAGAGACACAAAAGAGGACTTTCAGAAAGTAGCAAGAATAATGGGATAAATGTGTTTTAAGAAAGAAATATTTTAAAAGGCTTAATGGCAATGTGTCTTTTACTGAATTAATTTTTTAAACTTTTGCCATCAGTTGACAATAAAATGTTTATCACTTGCTTATTCAGTAATTAATTCTGATATCATTGAGTTTCAGTTATGTATCCAAAAATCTAAGAAAAATTTTTAAAAAACAGTTAACATGTTCCCTTATTCTTAGACTATATATAATAAAATGCTCTATTAAGCATAAAATAATGCTAAGAAGTCATGGGGGGGCTAGCTAAATTTGAGTATTGATACTTCTAAGACTCACCAATGTGCTTCATTCCCCTCTGTCCTGGTTCTTTAGAGAATTACACTCCCCTGTCACTTAAATTTGCATATGGCCAGACTCCTTTTCTTGGAAACAAATTTGAACAGAATCACTTTTAGAAAAATATTTTCTGAGAGTAATCTGATCATCATGGTCCTACCTTTCCCTTGGGAACACATGAAAGCATTCTCTTGAGAGACCAGCATCCAGAGACAGTGGAATCATATCATCCTGGGTCGGTGTAGGATTACAACAGGTACTGCTTCAGTATGACTGGGTTGGACAATGAGCCTACATGAAGTTCATAATAAGTGGTCATTAAATATTTTTGAGCACAGTCATACAGGAATGTTCCTTAAGGAATGGATATACTTGGATTGAAGACAAGATGGCAGACTGGTAGGTAGCAGGAGAGAGACCATTTCTGAGAGAGACAACTCAAATGCCAGAATGAAACACCCTGGAGAGACCCAAACAGAAAGAGATGGACTCTCACAAGCCAGGAAAAAACTAAAGTGCAAAAAACCGCTTGAATATGAGGTTCTGGGGCTACTATTAGTGAAGATAAGATCAGCAAGCACGGTGTCCTCCTCGAGCCGCCTGAATTCCTGCCCGACCTGAACAAGCGATCCGAACCGAAGCCACTGGCTTGAGCTGCCGGAGCACAGAGCTGAACAGCCCTGTGTGTAGCTCCCCTGGACCGGCTCTGCACATGACCCACCCAGAGGCACCGTGAATTCCCACCGCAGCCGCGCTTAAGTCGGAGGTCGGGGAGCCCAGCAGTTCTTGGGGACTGGCATCAACACACGGTGAGTGATGGGAATAAGACCCTCCCACAGGAAAGGGGAAACCGACTGGACAACATGTTGGATTTGGGCAGGACAGCCCTAACTCCATAAGGAAGTGGCTTCAGCTGGTTGCTCCCCTCGCCAAGCAGATTGGTGGAATCTGCTTGGACTAGGCCATGCCCCTGGTGGGTACCCAGTGAGTCACCACTACAATATTACTTCCCTGAGATCATTGCACACTGACACAGTGAAGGCCTGCAAAGGTTGACTGGCCCGGAAGGGAGGAGCTAGCACACACTGCCCTTGGGTGAACTCTAATCTATGATAACCTATTGAAGAGGGCTAAAGCTCCTAGCCTGCGCCCTCTAGAGGAGCCTTAACCAACAAGAAAAAGGTCTGGGAATTACACTGTACACTTGTATGGAAGGAACCAAAAACATGACGAAAGGGAGAAATAAGAAAACACTCCCAGCCCCCAACCCTGAGAACACTGATCCAGGAAAGGTAAATACAAAAGAGATTGAGGGCAGCAAAAATGCAACATCAAACACAGTGTTAGCGGACATAAAGAGATATCTTCAGGACCTCGTAAGAGGGACCAAAACTGAAATATTAATTCAAATTAAATAAGAGATAAGTAGATTAATAAAAGAAGGGCTGGGCACCTCTCAAGAAGACACAGACAGAAGAATGGAGGAACACAAATGGAGAGAAAAATTTAATGAAGAATTCAGGAAAAACCTAGAATTCATGAAGCAGATTCAAAGAGATTATCAGGAAACTAAAGACTCAATAGAAAGCTGGCAAAACTGCTTGAAAGAAACCAAAGATAGACTATCAAAAATTGAACACAGGCTTGCAATGTGGGGTCATGAAAGGGAAGATCTCTTAAAAATAACAAGGGAGCAGGCAGTAAAAAGATACAAAGACTGGAAGATGACAAGAGGATCTATAACTTAAGAATAAAGTATGTGAATGAAGAAGCAGGAATCAAATCAGAGGAATTACAAAGGCTATTCACAGAAATTATTAAGGAAAATTTCCCAAGCATAGAAAAAAGAAATGATATGCAGAGGTATGAAGCATACAGAACTCCAGCCACCTACAACCCAAAC
>PVJX010005428.1:0-85609 GCA_004027295.1 Dolichotis patagonum
TTGCCTGTTACTGTTGTCCTGGTGACCTGCTGTGATGTTCTGTGCCAATTTCACTATACTGTCTCAACTGGCTTTATTCCATCCTGTTTTTTTCTGTTTGCAGCTTCACTGTGTGTTCACTTTGTTTGCCTTAATTTTGTAACATGAACAGCTATTTCGGGGAGTATGTGGTTTGTCAACTAGTGATTTATGGTTTTTTTTGAGGTTTTGTATTGTTTCTACCCTTTTTTCTGTATTGCTTTTTTTCTCTTTAAATAAAATTTAAAAAAAAATAAGCAAAAATCAACATACAGAGCCTAAAACACACAGAAAACAAGTCTTAGCTTTGTTTTATCAAGGTGACCCTGAATCTATATTCCAGAACTCAGATCTTCATCATTATCATTTTTAGCCATATACTGAGTAGCTGGTTTCCAATCACATAAAAACAGTATTTTAAACATGGAATAACGTCTGAAGATAAAAAACATCAGGATTGACCCAGCCTGAACAACTCAGCAAGACTTTAGCACCAAACAAAAAAGAGGCACTGGACATGGCTCAGTGTGAAAGCCCTTGATTCAATTCCAGGTACCACCAAAAAAACTTTTAATAACTGTATTGGTAACAAACAGAAACAATACTGACAACCAGTCAGAATGTGCCCCGCATAATTCTATTTGCTTTAATATATACAGTGATGCATTTTATTTATTTGGTTTTTTGCATTTTAGTTTTTTGAAGAAGGATCCTGCTATGTAGTTCAGGCTGGTCTTGAACTCACTATGTAGCCCAGGCTGGCTTCCAACTAATGGTGACCCTCTTGCCTCAGCCTCCTGAGGAACACAGGTTTGTACCAGAACACCCAGCTCTACAATAAATCTTTATGTTCTCATATCCCTATAAGTATCATTATCCTTATTTTACAGATAGGCAAACTGAGTTCCAGAAAGACTAAATAACTTGCCAAGGTTCATATAGCTACTAAGGTAGGAAGGCGAGCTAAGCCCATGTAGTCTATGCATAGGATTTGGGCTCGTAACAGTTATGATATATATCTCTCTACTTTTTGTTTGTTTTGGGTTTTTGAGACAGGCTCTACTCTGTAGCCCAGGCTAGCCTTGAACTCACTATGTAGCCCAAACTGCAAGGTGATCCTCTTGCAGTGCTGGGATTACAGGCATGTGCCACCATGCCTGGCTACATCTCTATTTCCAAATGTCCTCAAATTTTTTAATAAGCTTGAACCAGGTGTGATCCACACATGTAATCCCAATCACTCAGGAAACTGATATGGGAGGACTACAAGTTCAAGATAGCCTGAGCAAGCAGCAAGAGCTAATTAAAAAAAAAAAAAATGAAAAGGGCTGGGATGTAAGTCAGTGTGCCCCGGGTCCAATCCCCAGTACTGGGGGTGAGGGACAGAACCTTGCAAACTTACATTTCATTAATACTTATACAAGCTATAACACAATTCTACAAATCTAGTCCTATTCAGACCAAGTACGTATGATCTTGCCTCTCTCTTCATCCAAAGAAAATTTTTTGTCTCCTCTGTTTACTGTTTATTAGACATGCACACTGTACTGAGGGATTAGCGGAATAAAAAGTCACTAACTTACATTGTCTAAAAATCAAATGTCTCTGCTGTATTTTATAGCATTTTATAGCGAAACAGGCAAAATTTGGGCATTATAAGAAAATCTCAAGACATATCTCTTTTATTATTTCTCATGTATGAAAAAGGGTCAGCAGTATCCATTCACAGACTATTAAATCACTAGGAAGTCCTACAGGTAACTCTGATGCACATCGAGGGTGGAGAATCATAGGTTTTACAAGGGCGCTTGTCCTATCTTCCCCTGACTAACAGCATTGAAAATGCCCAATTCATTCCATAAGCACCACTAGCCAACTGTGCCAAACAACACTCTATTGAATTAAATATGGAGAATGCTAGATATATCCAGCAATTCCACTTCTTCCAAATCTACACTAGAAAAACACACATGTGGCTTAGGAGACTCACACCAAGATGCTCAACATAATGCCAAATGCAACAGCAAGTCATGGATTACAAGCCAGCAGCATAAATGAACTTGGAGAACACAGCACTTGAAAAGAATGAAATAGATCCACATGTACTGACAGTGAAAGACACGCAAAACATAATTCTTCCTAAAGAGAAAATGACAGCTTGGAAAACACAATGATTCCATTTTTTTGTTATATGTGTTTCACAAGTGTGTGTATGTGTGTGTGTGTGTGTGTGTGTGTGTGTGTGTGTGTGTGTAAATAAAAGATAATGTAAATGAAGGACAGATTCAACAGTATTAGAAAAATATTTTCCTTATTTCTGGGGAAGGACATGGGATGTACAATTATAGTCTGGGATATTTCACTCTCTTTTGTACTTTAATTTTTTACAGGTTTTATTATTATGTAATTAAAAATGATTTTTTTTAAAAAAAAGTAACATTAAAACCAAAGGATGCCCCATTTACAACACATCGTTTTCATTACACAGCTTTCAAATGGACACTACACAAAAAGACTGTCATCACACCATTTTAAATAGTCTCCAAAATCTCAATTTTCACTTTAAAATTCACAGTAATCAAGGTCAGAGCAATGTTCTGTTGAGATTGTAAGAGTGTTATACCACAGGAGAAAAAAAAAAAGAACAGCTACATTTCTCTGACATTGTTGTACCATTAAAAAGGAAACCATTTGGAGGTTGTACAATTGGCATTTCTGAAAACACCAGTTTTACAAACTAAATTCAGTCTGTCCCTTCTAATTCCACCCATAGCAGACGCTTAGAACACAGCAAAACTGCCAAACTGGCAAACTAAAATAACAAAACTATCTTTAAAAGTAACTAATCAAGCATCCCATAAAACAGCAAGCCCCTACTACAAAATGGGTGCCGTGTGCGGGTGAAAGACACGCTCCCTTCTATGCAAGAGCGGGTCCTGCAGCTGGGAGTGCAAGATGAAAACCCAGCTCTGCAAGTAAAGCCTGGGCATAGTTCTTCTGCTAGACTACGCACAGGAAGGAGACGTGCTCAGGAAGCTGCGTGGCCAATAGACGGGCACAAAACCAGCTGTACATTGCACCTGTACAGCCCAACATTTGCCTGGCTACATAGTGAGTGTAAGGCCATCCTGAATTACAGAGCAAGACTCTATCTAAAAAAATATTGTCACCATAATAGAGGCAAATGTAAAATAACTCAAGAACATAACATTGACAAATTCCAGTCTTTGTTTCTTTTGTAATAATCTCTTTCTAGTCATGTTATTACCTATTTTAATAATAAAATGAGTCTTCAATATTTCTCAATCTATAAACTAGCCAATATATTTTCACATCTTAAGTACCCAAGTTTTGTCTTTCTATATACCTAACTCTAGCTGAAATTTGGACTGAGATGATTTTCTTTTCTTTTTCCCTTTTTTCCTTTTATGATACTGGGGGTCAAACTCACGACCTTGCCCTTGCCTGGCAGGCACTTATGCCACTGAGCTAAATCCCTGGTTAAGATTATTTTCTTTAAATAAATAAAATGGAATAAACTGGGCATGGTTTAAGAGAGGCTGAGGCAGGACGATCAAAAATTTAAGCCCAACCTGGGTAACATAGTGCCTTACCAAGACCCTGTCTCAAAATAAAAAAATCATAAAAAGGCTAGGGATATAGCTCAGTGCAAAAGCCCTAAATTCAACTTCCATCACAATAAATATATAAATACATACATACATACATACATACATACATACAAGTATCTGACTACTGATAGTACCCTTGTGTTAAAGTATTGGTTTACAGGTGACTCTTCTATTATACTTTATATCTACATATTTCGTAGATCATATACACAAAAATGTCACTATTTAAAATCTCACTATTTTCCTTAACCAGAAAAACAACTGAGAGATGTGCCAGGACAAAGGTGGAACACTCTTTATCCTACAAGGTCTGCCAATCACCTGCCCACTTCCCTACTTTCTCACTGTGCGGTTTCTGTCTCATTTCCTTCTCTGAAATGCAGGTAAACCTCAGCTACCAAGGCTTCAAGAAATGAATGATTCTAGACAGCCACTCCTCCGACAGCTGAAAGACTGCCTGCCTTCACTTCATGGGAGCCATCTGGCTTGAGACACTGGCTCTGACTCAGTGCAAACAGAGGAAAGATTCCTGGCGCTCACAGCCCTCGGTCACAGGCCCAGCCTGGACATTCTCGGAGCCCCCGAAACCCAGCTGAGGGTCTGCTTCAGCACCAATGGCCCCAGGCTCAGCTGGTGTTTTTGTTTGCTAGGGTTTGTGCGTCAGTCCTAGAGTCAGACTATCTGCCTGGCTACTGGCTTTCTGCAAAGCCAACTTGCCGACTGGAACCTGCTGAGAACATTATACACAGAGTTTCCCACTCCGCACAGAATGTTTTCCTTAGACTATTTACGGCACCGCAATGTTTATGAGTCCAACGTCAGGATTCCATACAGTGAATTCCAGCCTGGCTCCTTTGTGGATTCCATTGCTCAGTACACCTGCTTCTCCTTTACTCTTTGCTTCTTTCCAAAGTGCCGTGACTGCAGCTTACAAATGGAATGCAAGTGTTTCAGACTCCTTTACATGATGGTTCAAGACCTTCACACTGAGCTACAACCTTAGTTTGTTTGTTTGTTTGTTTTTTAGGCTGGGGATATCATCCTACTAAGTCACTAAGTTCCTTGGACTGGGCTTTTACTTGCAGTCCTCCTGCCTCAGCATCCCAGAGCAATGGGACCACTGAAGCGCACTATCACCACCACTTCTGGCAACAAAATAACCCTTGAATTTAATAAGTATTACATACTTTTACCTTTATCTCCATGAAAACATTCTTGGGATCCGGCACAGTGGTACATGCCTATAATCCCAGCTATTCAGGAGTTCAAAGCCAGCCTGGACAATCTAGACTCTGTCTCAAGCTTTTAAAAAATAGGTCTCAGGGTAATCTCAGTGGTAGAGCACCTGCCAGCGTTGGTATGTGTGAGCCCTAAGTCCTATCCCCAACACCACAAAAAACACATAAAATAAAATTTTAAATGTTTAGAAGGAGGGGAGAATGTGAGTTAGCATTCTGAGTTCAACTCCCAGCACGAGTGGTGGAAGGAATCATCCCCACTCTACCGATGTGGGGAGGGGCACCTAAAATATAAGGTAACAACAGTAGAAGATCCAGTGAGTAAGTGGCAAATCCAGAACTTGGTCCTGGTCTATCCAACTAGTATTTACTAATATTTACAATGACATGCCAGCCCCACTCAACTGACCTCCAAGTTTCAGAAATCCAACTCTTCTCAAGCAGGAAATGAATTATCTCCCTTTTTCCACCAGGCTGTACTATCCCCGGGATGCTTGACTGCCTGTGAACTTTCAGAACTGATGTAAGACACACACCCAACCTAGGACCACGTCCCAAAGGACTGCGGTGGGCACTACCCGTGTAAGCCCTGCGCTGCACCCTTAGTCCCCAGCAGTCAGAGCGGACTGGGAGGATGCCTGGCACCACTCGGGCACACAGCAGCACCCTCACACCCAATGACTAGGGAGAGAAAGGGAAAACCACAGCTTCCAGCAACCATCTTTTATCCTGTCCCACGGAACCAACCAGAAATTTCTGCTCCAATCCTACCCATCACTCAAAACCTTCTACTCAAAATGTTAGGCATCTTCTCAGCAATGCAAAACTTACAATAACAAAATTACGTGCTAGCACTGTATTTCAGAAGATGTGAATTGAGTAATATCCTGTTGAAACTCCCTGGGCCTTTTCCTCTGAGATTCTAGTGAAGAAAAATTCATAGTGAAGTATTTCTTCCTTTAACACTCTCATTCTTTGCAAGGTTTGACAAAAAGAAAATGCTGTAAGTGGGGATATAGCTCAGTGGCATAAGTGCCTGCCTGGCAAGCACAAGGTCCTGAGTTTGATTACTGGTACCAAAAAAAAAAGGAAATGCTATATAACCTGGACTTTTGTCACTTTTAATCCTTGCTATATGTGCGACTTATGCCTAAATTATTCTTTAGGACTATCACATTAACTATTTCAATATATTTTAGTTTTGTTTATATACAATATTCAATTTTAGTAGAATGTTACATAAATTATATATGCTGTTACATATATAAATGTAAGTATATAAATCTGTTAATTTGTTATATATTTTAATTAAAAATAATTATAAAAATAATTATTTGAATTATAAATAATTTAATATTTCAATGATTATATGATGCCATTTTAGATACATTAAATATACTATTAAAAGTATATATTAAATATACTATTAAATATACTATTAAAATTTTATTTATTTATTTATTTATTTATTTATTTATTTATTCCTGGCACCAAAAAAATTATATACTCACAACAAAATATTATTCAGGCACAAAAATGCAATGAAGTCTTGACACATGCTACAACACAGATAAACCTTGAAAAAACCATGCTAAGTAAAATAAACCCGACACAAAAGGAAAAATATTGTTAACTACACTTATCTGTGGTGCCAAGAATAAGAAAACTCCATACAAACAAGAAGCAGAACAGCTTGGCGTGGTGGTGCTCTGGACGCTGCATCAAAAAAATCGCTGTAATCCAAGGCCAGCCAACTACACAATGAGACCCTGCCTCAAAAAAAAAAAAAGGCAGAATACAGGTTGAAAAGGGAAACAAGGAGTTTGTGTCTCATTGTTTCAGAATTTCTGTTTGGGATGATTAGATTTTTCTAGAAAGAGTGGTTATGATTATGCAACAACATGAACGTGCTTAATCCCACTTGATAGTACACTTTAAATGTAGTTACGGGGCCAGGGATATAGCTCAGTGGCAGAAGCGCCTGCTTGGCAAAAGCAAGGTCCTGAGTTTGATATTGAGTACCAACTCCCACCCCCCCCAAAACAAACAGTGGTTAAAGCCAGGGGTGGTGTATGCTTGTAATCCCAGCACTTGGAGGCTGAGGTGGAGGATGACAATGGCAACGAGGGCTACATAGTAAGTTCAAGGCCAGGCTGAATTACAGAATGAGCCCCTAACTGAAACAAAACAGTTGGGTGTGGTGGCATGCATCTGTAACCCCAGCACTCAGGAGGCTGAGGCAGAAGAATTGCCTCAAACTCAAGGCCAGTCTGAACTAACGGAGACCCTGTCTCAAAAAATCAAAATAAAATAATTCATGCGGCTTGTTGGGTATTTCTGCTGGGTGGCACCACAGACACCAGATTCAGACTCCACAGGAAAAGAAAACCTACTCAGAAAACGTTGCAAAATGTTGCCTGAAATTTTAAGCATAGAGAGGATATAAACACTGCTGCTGGGGTCCGGGATCTAGCCCACTGGCACAGTGCCTGCCTGGCAAGCATGAGGTCTTGAGTTCGATTCCTGATACCTGCCCCTCTGTAAAATGCAACACTGATGTCAAAGCACTTCATAATCTCCTTAAGAACCTTTAATGACCTAGAACTCAGGAGGCTGAGGCAGAAGAATTGCTGCAAGTTTGAGACCAGCCTGGGCTACAAAGTGAGCCCAAGGCCAGCCTGAACTGCAGTGAGACCCTGTCTCCAAAAAAAAAAAAAGACAAAACAAAAAAGAACCTTTAATGAACACCACCCAAGTTAACCCCACAGGAGCAATCTGGTAAACTGGTTTGCTACCATCACTGTATTTTGTCCTAGTACAGTAGTTCAGAAGAGCACAAGAATACTGTGTGCAGCCTCACAGCCATTTCCACAAACCATCCCACAAGTGCTTTTAAACGAGGTCTTCAAAATACTCCACAACACAATCAGCTTTGTGATGAGAGCACCCTTCTCTATAGCAGACACAAGTTTACAAAAGTGATACAGTACACAGAAGCAAACAAGCTGATGTTCTTTTGATTACAGTAGGCAGCACTCAACATTCCCTAACTCCTAACTTAAGAGATAAGATAATTTCACACTTTTGAACACAGACAGGACATGCTGTAACAGATTATTTCCGTTTAGGTTATACAATGAACGTCTTCAGAGGACAAACTAACTCCATTGTGTAACAAGCATATGCACTAAAAAAATCTAATATGCAATGAAGGGTAACTGAAGAATTACAGTAAAATGGGAAGAAAGAAAATGTGATGGAGCCCAGTGACTTTACACACCCTAAAGAAATCTGATTCTAGGAAGCCAGAAGCATCAGGGCCATTCTCACATTTAGTAAGAAGCTGGGAAGGTAGCTCAGTGCTAGAGCATCTGCCTGACATCTGCCATGCTGTGGCCCTGGGCTCAATCCCCAGCACCATAATCAGGCAATCAAGCAACGAACAAATAAATAAATATCTGTAATTTTAGCTACTCAGGAGACTGAAGCAGGAGGATCTCATGTTCAAGGTCAGCCTGGGCAAAACAGCAAGACCAAATCTCAAAACAAAAACAAAAGAAAGAAAAGAGGAAAGGAAAGGAAAGGAAAGGAAAGGAAAGGAAAGGAAAGGAAAGGAAAGGAAAGGAAAAGGAAAAGGAAAAGAAAGGAAAGGAGAGGGGCTGATGATTTAGCTCAGCAGCATAAGCACCTCCCTGCCAAGTGCAAGGTCATGAGTTCTATCCTCAGTACCAAATAAATAAATAAATAAATAGGGAAGTCCTGCGAGGTTATTCACTAGCAGAACAGTGGTAACAAGCTCATGGTGTGCTCCCCTTTATCAGCTCATTTCATCCACAAATAGGTACTGTAATTATCACTCCCTTCTATAGAAGAGAAAATGGAAGCACAGAGAGGTAGGTAACTTTGCCCATGTCTAAAGCTATTAAATGGCAGCCTAGAAACATCTTCCTGCAGAGGCCATGACTATGGTGTACCCTACCTCTCCTAATACTGGGAAGGTCCAAATTAACATTTATAATGATTTTAGTCACAAACCAGTTAAAAAGCAAACACTAATGCCTGATCCCCCCTCATATAACCCCTGGGCAATAGAAGATCTGGAGTAACAGTAACAAGTATGGTAAGTTCTCAAACTGAAACAAATATGGTCAATTTTATTTTAGAAATATACAACAGCCAGGTGTGGTGGGCCATGCCTGTAACACCAGTACTCAGGAGGCTGAGGCAAGACAACTGTCTCAAGTTCAAGGCCAATGTGAACTACATATCCAAAAAGCCAATAAATAAAAAAATAAAAAACAAACAACAAAGTAAAATAAGGAATGGTAGGCTGGTTACCAAAGAATTTCAACTTCCATGCAGTTTGTCCACAGGCACAAAACGAGCTGACATAGGTCTGCAGTCCACAAAGCACAGTGGTCAAAAGGGCTGGAAATGAAGACAGGATACAGTGTGTACACCATTCTGGTCATACCCTCCTTCACTGGGAAGTGCACTTAATGTCTTAGTAAATCTCTGTGCAAGCGTGGTGGTGCACGCCTGCAATCCCAGCACTCAGGAGGTTGAGGCAGGAGGATCGCCATGAGTTTGAGGTCAGCCTGGGCTACATAAGGGGAGTTCAAGGCCACCTTGCATTACATAGTAAGACCCTGTCTCAACAAATAAATAAATAAATAAATAAATAAAGACTTGTGTCTTCTTCAAAATATATTGGTGTTCCCTGATACAATGACCATCTGAGCCCTAAACCATGTCACCATTCTCCAGCCCCCGCCCCCATCCTGCTACAAAAGTTCCAGCAAGAGAAAAGATACCTGAAGGCCTTTAGAGATTGCCCCATTCTGGTTCGTGTTTTCACCCGATTTAAAAAGCTCTTATCAACTTTAAAGAGAACTAACAAAATATCTAAGTCATGCATGTAAATTACTTTTGATTGGGTTTTCATTTTTAAAATATAATTTACATACAGTAATTCCCCTTCCCCCTTTTGAGAAAGGGTTTCCTCACTAAGTTACCTATGCTGGATTTGAACCTGAGATCCTCCTGCCTCAGCCTCCTGGAGTGCCAAGATGACAGGGCAATGCCACCACATTCAGCTAGAATTCGCCTTCCTAACTATTCATTTATGAGTGTTCTAATAGTCACAAATAAGTTAAAGAAAGGTTCTATCCTCGAAAAAACTCCTCCCATGCTGTTCCACAGGCACACCTCCCAAGCCTAGTTCCTGTGCATAGCTGATCCAAATAATCCTGCTTTTTCCTACACAAATGCAATCCTACAGTATGTATGCTTAGCATAATGCATTTTAGATGCATATTAGGTTCTTCTTTTTACCCATGGAACAGTATACTGTTGTGTGGATGTATCTATCTAGTCACTAGCAAAATCTGAATGGTTCTTTTGCCAAAGTTGATACTCTAACCACAGTACCTGACAAAGTTTTCTGAGCATCTAAATTGGCCTCCGTAGTTAGGAGGCTGAGGCAGGAGGATTCCCATGAGTTCAAAGCCAGTTTGAACCGTTACATAGTGAGTTTGAAGCCAGCCTGAAACAAAACAATGAGATTCTGTCTAAATAAATAAAACCAAACAATAACAAAAAAAAGGTAATAGAGAAGGCTCATATAGGAAGGAAAAAAGACAAACTACCTCTGTTTCACTTTCAGCTTTGCCTAGAGCCACCTCTGACATTAACAGCACATAGGCAGATAGGGAGGGAAGCAGTTGAAACCCTCACAAGCCACTTTGCGCTGAGAATGAGTCATTTCTCAGGAGTGTGTGTGGCATTCTGGTCACTAAAAAGATACAGGAGATGGACAGAGAGGGGTAAGCTCACTACCAGCACTCACAAAGTAGTACCACACAGGAATATGTGTGCGCATGGAACACAGTCTATAGCAAGCCAGGCTCTCCTGAGTTCTGCTCCTGGCTCGCCCACATGGTAGATGTGTGGTACCAGGAAAGTCCATTACCTGACCGCACCTCTATTTTCCCATCGGTGCAGTGGGCAGCAGTCCCACCTTATGGGGTGCACAGAGTACGCAGCAGACTTTGCATATCCTTCCTTCGCCTTTTTTGTTGTTCTCTCTAAATCAATTTATGATACTAACTCAAGCTCAAATTCAAGGTATTTTCTGTTTGTCTTTATCTATTTAGGTTAAGAACAACCTAAGTACTGCAAAACTAGGTGTGTGTGTGTGTGTGTGTGTGTGTGTGTGTGTGTGTGACAGACAGAGAAAGACAGAGACAGACAGAGAGAGAGAAAGAGAATTATCTAAGTTGGAAGGGAAAGCAAATTATGTCTTTCAATTAAAATTTAATGGAAATAAAAATCATTGTTGGAAATAAATAAATAAATAAATAAATAAATGGGCTTAGCGGGGTTAAGAGAAAATAAAATGGCAAAGACTTAACTAGCAGGCAACAGCAACATAACTCACTAAAACACAAGGTAAATAATGTCAAAAGAGGAATAAATTCATGAATAAAGGCAAAAGAAGGGGATCAGCAGTTAACAGCTAGGAAGGGCTGTGAGTGCTGATTAAACTGAGCAACAACCAGGCAAAGAAAGAATGACATTCTAGGATGAAGGATTGCCACCAGCCAACATATAAGATGCAAAAGTACACACTTGTTCAGGAAATTAACTATGGCTGGGGAAGTCAAACAATCTATGATTGACGATACACATTTCTGCATGCTGATATTTTGCGGGGGAGGGCAGGATGCATGGGGACTAAAATACTTAAGGTAGGAAGACGATGAATTTAAGTTCCCCTTAGGAAGAAAGCAACCAGGCTGGAGATTTAGCTCAGTGGCTTAAGCGCCTGCCTGGCAAGCGTGAGGTCGTGAGTTTGATACAAAAAAAAAAAAAAGGAAGAAAGCAACCTTGCAAAAGATAGGGATATAGCTCAGTGCAAATGCCCTGGGTTCAATTCTCAGTACAAAACTAAACCAAAAAGCTAACCAAGGAATAAGGCAATGTAACAATGTGTCTGTGTCCACATAAAATGAAAACTGCCCTCCAGGACAACTTTGTATCATTCTGGCTCAGACTAGGTTGCAATCCCCTAGCCTGAAAGAAGCTAACACTTCCCTCCCCCAGCTGACTCGGCAGGCAGGCGGGCCCTG
This sequence comes from Dolichotis patagonum, assembly GCA_004027295.1. NCBI lineage: Eukaryota > Metazoa > Chordata > Mammalia > Rodentia > Caviidae > Dolichotis > Dolichotis patagonum. The sequence goes on from PVJX010005428.1 coordinate 12,019, forward strand.
CCTCCCGAAGTCTCCTTCAGCCATGATCCACATTCTGACAGCATACTTACTGGGTAAAGGCCCTGGTGACTCACCAGCACCAGAACCCTCCTCTGCATCCACTCTCATCATCACCAAAGGTCACTAACCGCCTAGGACCCTTGCTCTACCGTCTAGAACTTGATCTGCCAGGGCTTCTTGCCCAAAGGGACCAGCTGCCCCGAGGGCACCTTCCTTCTGCAGGTCCTGGGAATCCAAGTTCTTTTCTTCACATGGCCTGGGTGGCGGTGGGGCACAGCATTTCCACAGTCCCACTCTTTGTAAGACTGGCAGGTGGCAAGTGAGTTCGGAGGGAAGTCGAATACATTCATGTAAGAATCAAGCTGCCACAACCCATTCACCTCAAGGCTTCCTCCCACATCATTTTGAATGGCGCTTTTTTCACCTACATATGTATTTTTAAACAACTCTTCTACACATAGATCGTGGCTAGGACTAAGAGTAAGAGTTCTGGTTTAACAGAACACTTTACATTTTAGCTGGGGATGGTGATGCACACCTCTAATCCCAGCACTCAAGAGGCTGCGGCAGGAGGGTTGCCAAGTTTGAGGCCAGCCTGGGCTACCTAGTGAGTTCAAGGCCAGCCTGAACTACATTGTGAGGCTCTATCTCAAAGAAACTTAAAAAAAAAAAAAAAAAAAAAGAGTTCACATTTTATTAAGTTTCAAAAGATACTGGTAAACTAACTTTACAGGAATCAAGAATCTTACAAAGGTTAGGTCAACTGCCACTTTGACAAAATTTTATCTGTATCAATAACAATAAAAATTTAGATTTGTGATTTGCAGAATAAGCAACTTCTTATGCAGTTAACCCTGTCTTCCATCATATCTACAACTCTGAGGAAAAATTAGCTATCCCACATGCCCCCCATCCCAAAACATATTCCCAGTTTCTACCTGTCTCTGGTGATTGGCAGCTTGTTAAAGAATCACAGATTCTTAAAAGAGATCACAGAGGTCATCTGATCGAACCAATCAGATAATTACAAGGTGTTGCAAAGGTTCTTCTTCCCTTATCCCACACTAAGGCCACAAGCCCTTGGTGGCAAGGGCTTAGCTGTGGATAACCTAAGATCTCAAATACAGGGCCCTTGCCACAGCAGACATGCACAATGCTGCCAATAAAGGTCATCAAATGAATGGGTAAGTTCTCAGTTGGCATTCTTCCCACCTCTACAGCATCTAACAACAGAGTACACTGTCCTCCTCTGGTTCTTATTTATCCTTCAGCAATCTCAGTATTAAGCTTGTTGTCTTAAGAATCAAAATAATCCTAACAACCTCAAGACTCTCAAATACTGAAGACTCAATGTTATAAGACCTGGAACCAATCCTGAGGCCTTGCTACTTCTATAAACTTTGGAAACAACACGGAAACTTGTTAGACCTTGGTATTACAATCTTTTATTTTGAGGGTCTGATTCCATAAATGCTGTATTAATTCTATCTATTAACTGCAAGGGTCTATATTTTCATGTTTCATTCTGATAATATCTTTGCCATCTCATTTTGTTAAAAGTCTACCCAAAAAAATCAACTTAATAGAACACAGTAGATCTACTTCCAGCTAAGGAAAATTCTTATGTTTTTGTTCCCTTAAAAAGAAACCTTAAGAAATCAGGTATATTAACCTTTTTTTGTGTTTTACCACAGGCACAGAAGACATGACATGGTCCCTTCCTACAAGAAGCGTAATCTACTTTTTAGTCATTCCAGGAATGCAGGTCACAAACTGGTATGATCAGACTGCACATCCATCACCCAGTCCTTCACATAAATATTTCTCTCCAGCCAGGCATGGAGGCACACACCTATAATCCTGGCACACAGGAGTCTGATGTGTTTGAAGCCATCCAGGCTGACACAGTGGACTGCACTGCAAGACCCTGTCTCAAAAAATAAAAAAAATTTTTTTGAGTTTTCAAGAGAAGTCAGAGATGTAGCTCAGGGGCACAGCACCTGCCTGGCAGGCATAAGTTCAATTCCCAGTACAAAAAAAAAAAAAATTACAAATAATCATGCCAAGTAAAGAATTAACATTTCACTTTGTGTGCTATTTAGTCTACAAATAAGATATAAGGAAATAGGTTTTCATACTCTCACAAGAAAATTCAAGGTATGGCTAATGCGCACTATAGTAGCATTATGTGCTGACACAAACTGTCAGAAAATTAGAATTTGAATGCTACTACCTTAGTATCTCCCATCCCATCATTAAGTCTTGGCTTCCATACACCTATTCTCATTTTATAAAATGCTGTCAAGAGCTGGGTGCAGTATTGTGCACCCGTAATCCCAGAGCTTGGGAGGCTGAGGCAGAAGGGCTGTTGCACATTCGACACCAGCCTGAGCTACAGACTGGGGTCAAGGCCAGCCTGTACTACATTAGTGAAACCCTGTCTCAAAAAGACAAAATTAAATGATTACACAGGAAAAAATAAAAACAAGAATTGTTCCAAACATTTTCACTAGGTGATAAACAGCAGTTAGAATCTATTCTCTATTTTGAATCTTGCATGAACTGCTCAAAATAACCTTGAGAAAATTAGTAAATAATAATTTAAAACATGACCAGAAAAAATGAAATGTGCAATGGAAAACTTTGCTGTGGTCCAAACCTAATAAGGCATCCTTATCAAAATAAAAAATAAGGACAATGTTAACTTGTTTATTTGATCTCAATAGCACTGCTACTGTGGCAAGCATCCCACAAAATCAAGAGTCAAATGGATCCATTGTTAAAAGTCTGCTGGATGTAGCAAAGAGTTGTGGCTCAGAAACCAGCATCATCATCCTGAAACAGTTTGGCTCACATTGCACGAGTCAAAAAACAATACCCCAAAAGCTCTAACAACCCAGATTGCCCATCCAAGTTATTTACCAGATTTGGCACCCTATGACTTGTGTCTGATTCCAAAAATTAATCCTTCCATCAAAGGATAAAGATTTATGACCAGTGAACATATCTGAATCCTAAAGGTCTAATAAGACCTTGAGGTACAGTGGCAGCATTGTTGCAGTAAGTACAGACCACTTGGGAGCCAGATTCATTTCAACTTGAGATCAGTAACTATATTTATAAATAAGTCTCACTTAGACCATAAAAACACTGCAGAGAAGGGCCACCTTAAATTCTTTAGGGAACAAAGTAGTGTATGTGCATATGCATACTAAAGAAGATGCCTTGGACTAATTTTGTCTTACCTCTTCACTCTCATTACATAATACATAATACACTAAGCCTCAGTAAGATGACCAATGGCAAGAAAAACAGACAAACATAAAACAAAACACCTGGCCCATTTCTCTTTGGGTATCATGAATACAGAAATTCAGAGACTCTTGATACGTGGACACTCCACCCTGGACACTGCAGGGCTACCCTGGCACACAGCTCACTAACTGTTACACACTCCTGTGGATTTCCTCCTCGCTGAAAGAAAAGACTGGAAACTTTCCTACACTACAGACAAGTCAGAAAGTATATGGTTTTAAAACCGAAGTACTACATAACTAAAGATTCCTGACCTAACTGAAAGACATTAACTGTCACTAGAATCTAGATTCTCTAAGTATCTAGAATGGAGATAATAAATATTATCCAAAATATTTTAGGCCAAATTCATATTTTGACATATTTCTATGTACTCTAGGACCTCTAAAAGCCTGCACAAAGAACATATAGTATGTCTAGCAACCAAAAACTTGCTGCCTACTAGTTTAAGACAGCAGTATACAAAAGATCATGCAAAGGATTACTACTCTACATTATTCTAGAGAAGTAATTTTTCTTTAAAAGCAAATGCCAGACAAATCTATGTTCTCTCCCTCATCCCTCTGTTATTTCAATTCTTCTGTAAAAATTTAAGGGAAAATTCAGCACTGAATTACCCAACAGGAAGATGCAGCATATGACAATGGTAGTAACAAGAAACTCTTGCTCTACCCTGTTCACCACGGGCTATGACCCCTGAATCGAACTGGTAACAGAAAAAACCCACAATTTATTCATTCATGCAATACACACACAAGCCACATGCACAAGCACAAGTAATAACTCAGAGACATAGTCAGAATTGGGCTTGTGTGTGCAACCTTTCTTTTTTGGTGGGGGGAGGAGCAAGTGGATAGAATCCAGGGCCTGGCATATGGGACTGATGTACCATTGTAGCAAAGAGTTAAAACAAAGAAAAGCAAGTTTTGGGCTTTGGGAGAAAAGTAAATTGTGAGGCAGTAACTAGGACATGTGTAGAAAATAAGGGCAGTTTCTTTATATATGAAAAGTTGTAAGTCCTGTTTTTTTTTGGCTTTTGCTTTTTGGGGTTTTTTGTTTTTTTGTTGTTGTTGGCTTTTTTTTTTTTTTTTTTTTTTTTTTAGAAACAGAGGCAATCTTGCTATATAGCTAAGGCTGGCCTTAGACTCACTATGTAGCCCAGGCTAGCCTCAAACTCTCAGTGATGCTCCTGCCTCAGCCCAGAGTGCTGGGATTAAAGGTGGGCACCACCATGCCCAGCTACAAACCCTGCTTCTAAGCAAAAAGGGAGCGGTCATAGTATGAACTGCCTTCCACTCAAAACCAAACGACGTCCTACACCAAAGTGGCGTATTTTAGACATATTCTATTCCCCTTCAACATGCCTAGGGAACCACATAACAGAGGTATGAAAACACTAGGAGGGGCTGGGGGAAAAGATAGTGCTTCTTTTTTAAAAAAAAGTATTATTATCTGATGTACTTTACAGCCATGAGAAACCACCATAATTTTGCTGCATTTCTTGGTATTATTTGCATGTGGGTCTTGTCATGTTTCACTGCAGAAAGACAAAGAGGCACTACGATCTTTTCACTACTTTGGGCCTTTGACAGACTCAGTCTGAACTGAGTATCAATGAAAACCGTAACACTGAATTATTATCACAAAGGATATTTCACTAAAACCAAATTGTTTAAGCAGAAATTTTTAAACTTAAGAGACCATACCACAATTATCTTTTGGTAAACTTTTAAACCTGGCAAAATGTTATCCTGAAATCTTAGAGGAGGTGAGTTCTCTATCCCTGCAGTAGCAGAACATGCCCTGCCTGAACAAAGAAATAAAAACTGTCATGAAGAAAAACATGCTGGCTAACAGCCGCTCTCTCCTTGGCAAGATGCCATCTTCAGTGCAGAAACATTTAACCAAAATGCTCATTTACAAACATCTTCATTTACAGTCCATTTTACTATGTATGTCTCTAAAATAAGTAGAAAATAACTTTTTAAGAAGAAAATCTCATGAGTTCTCACAAACACAACTGTCATAGCAGCATTTATTTAAAAGAAAATAATACCAAGAAGGGAAAGATGTGGCTAAATATTGAACAAAAACATAGTTGAACACAAGCTTACACATTTCTGGTCAGGCGTCACATCACCAAGTCACCCTAACTCTAAAAAGGAAATGAAATTTTTTTCCTCTTACTTTACAACTCTGTTTAGTGAGGGAAGAGACTGCGTCTCAGGCAGGTGCAGCTGAGCGTGGCCTGGAAACACAAAGGCAGCTCAGGGGGAGGACTTAGTGGAAGGGGAGATTTTTTTCCTGTGAAAAACATGATCAGCTATGTACCTGGGAGGGATACTTAACTATGACTGTTCCCAAGGAGGACAAGTGTGCAACTAATCAAGTAATTAATATTTAGTACCATTTTAGTAGAGTGTCACTACTGAAAAATTTAAAGTATAAAAGTCATTCCATCTGCTGTGGTGCACACAATGACGGTTTTCCTAAAGGAAGAAAGCCTTACTGTTTGAAAGAGGATTCTATAATTTTGGAACTTAACCTGGTAAGTTAGTGGCCTAGGGTTCAAATGAGCAAACACTGGAGACAGGTGGATACGTCTGTCAATGGACATACAATGTTCTTTCATGCTCTATGATTTCCAATTACTATTTAAGGTTTTTTAGTATTTTACCATACTCAGAAAAAGACCTTGATCAAGTTATATAAGACAGTATAACTGGGAAATGTTCTATACATTATCAAGTATATAAAGCTTTCTATATTGAATGTACATTATACAGATCCTTCATGTATGTATATAAAATTTTAAAAATAAAGGGAATTGACTACTTTGTTAATGAGGGGAAAAAAGACTCCTTGAGAAAAAGTACTAAAGATACACTTACACATACTCAGCAGAGTGTCCTGCAAGGTTTTAAAAATATCAGAAATATGATTTAATACAGAATCCAAATAACTGTATACTCAAAGTGACTGTATGGTGAAGACTGTATTTTTCCCAGAGTGTAGAGGCATGCACTTGTCATCCGGCACTTGGAAGGCCAAGGCAGAAGGCTTTCCACAAGTTCAAGGCCCCCTGAGCTGCAGGCCTAGTGAGATCCTGTTTTTTTTTTGTTTTTTTTTTTTAAAAGACTATTTTTTCCTTTTTTTCTATATTTTTTAATTTCTTATACTTGAATATGAGCATATATTTCATAGTCAGAAATCACATATTTTCATAATCATCATCATAGTTGGTTTTTTGGGTCTGTTTTGGTTTGGTTTTTTGGGTACCAATATAAGGGAGGGAAAGAGGATTGTTGTCCCCAACCTTTTGCTCTTGTTGTTTTGCTGTCTTCTTTTGCCTTAAACAGTTGTCCCTGGGCCATGCCACCCTGTCTTGGAGACAGCTGATAATAAAACCTCCACAGACTGTGAGCTAAATAAACCTTTCCTTCCCTAATTTTGGGTGTCAGGTATTTTGTCTCAGCAATGACAGTAAAGTAACCAAGACAACTCGTAAAATTCAAATTACTTACTATCCCTAATCCTATATTCCATCATCTACAAAAACACAGTTAAGAGTACCTACACTTCATTAAGACTGTGGTGAGGATGACAATGTTTGACAGTGTTCTCCAAAGTACTTGCCACCACGGAAGAACCCAATAAATATCAGCTGATAACTTTAATACTAAATTCAGGGCTTATTAAACAGGTCACCAAGTTATTTGGGGATAGTTTTTCCTGCTCCACCTAGAGGTCATAACAGTTAATGACACTGTTTTCATGGAAAATTAATAGTGCACCGATGTGAATTTTTAGAAGAAGAAAAACATGCTAGAACAAAACCCTGTCCCTTCTCTTACCAACAGTCAGCTGTGAAGCAGACTGAAACAGCACCTGGATGTCTCTGGCTCTTCTTTCTCTCATTCTACTTCACACACACACACACACACAGGTCTATGGTCACTGAGCACCCTAGAAAATCCCTTCTTGTACAGACTCAGTATTTCTACATGTGCAATCACACAGTATCTGTAAGAATGCTTCGAAGAGCCTGACATTAGAACTCCTATATGGGACTGCAAACAGGAGAAAGAGGATTCTGTCAGGAATGGTAAACATACTGCGCATGTATTGATTTCCATTTAATTGTACAAATATTATCACACCCTTCATCCCAAGGACTGCCTAGTTATAACTAATTCTACTTCTGATTGGTAAGATCATTTTTGCATTTCCTAAAAGTACTGGTCACCTGAGTTTTTAATGTACGGAGAAGACCTAAAGTGAGTAACAATATGAATTTCTCATGGTTCAACTACAAGATTTTCTTCTTATAGGAGCCAAGAGATGATCTTACCTTTCCTCTAGTCAATCTGCAGAGTAGCTTACTTGAGAGAATACTGTCAGCCATAATATTCCAGCATTCTGATGGCGCTCATTTTTGTCTCAAAGGGAGTTTTGTAATTAATCTAAATAGTTAGATTATTAAAACTATGGAAGAGAAACAAGTAGAATGCTTTTCCTGACCCATTCATCCCTTCTTCCCCTAGCCCTGGAGCCCCGGCCCTGGTCTCATACTTTTCTAACCCTTACCCACACTGCTGCAGACTCAAATTTCTGTTCTGTTCTGTTCTTTTTTATTTGAGGCAGGATCTCACTACGTAGCTCAGGCTGGCCTTGAACTCATCAGCTTCCCCAGTGCTGGGGTTACAGGGTGTGTACCACCACTCCCAGCCGAGAGTCAAATTTCTGAAACAAACAATTGATCTCATTATTCCCCTGCTTAACACACTTCAGTGCTGCCCAATTTCTGACAGCCACAGTTCGCTCTGGTGGGCTTGCAATCAGACCCTTGTGAAAATAAAGGAGTTACAGACCATATCTCCCCATTAAGTGCATACAAACGTTGCATAGTGTCACAAGTATACAATTAATTCAATGCTCTTAAAATTCCAAAACTAACAGGCTGGGTGTGATGGCAGACTGTAATCCCAGCAACTGGAAGGCTGAGGCAGGAGCATCCCAGGAGTTTGAAGTCACTTTGGGCTACATAGTGAGTTCAATAGCTGAGCTACATAGCAAGATCCTGTCTCCAAATTACATATATACATACACAAAATTGCAAACATAGTAACAAAAATCCATTTTCAATTTCATAAAAGACTTATAAGAATTCAGGCAAGTCCACAGAGATTTGCTGAAAGTTAGGAACAGCATATTTTAACTAAAACTCCATACAGTAAAATGCAGACTATATATCAAATCTTTTTCAAAAATAATAAACTTTCCCAATAGCTATTCATTTTAGGCAAGCCTGTCATTAGGTCAGTCACCCTGCTTAAAAGCCCTTGGAGATTTAATTCATCAGGACTTTTGAGTATGTTCTAGTTTCATGTATGTCAAAGTTTAAGGCTTTATCCTTAATCAGCTTCACAGAAAGCCAGAATTGAAGAAACAGAGAAGAAACACAAATCTCACATTCTACCCAAACACCAAACCATCACATTTTTGTAAGCAAGCAGGCCACCTGAAGTGTCTTAAGAGAAGAGAGGGTAAGGCAGGCCCATTGATAGGGGGTGGGGTGATAACAGCCTGCAATCTAAAAGGCCAAGTGGACAGCTATCAGGAAAGCAGTCTCACTCAAGAAGGTCAAACTGTCTCATTTTTTTTAAGATTATGGAGAGACTTTTATGTGAAATAGCCCCAATTTTAAAGCCCTATTAGCCACATACAGGTGTGATTCAGCTCTCACCCACAGTCTGTACCCTGTGACAGTACACAGATCTTATCCAATTAACAACCACACACAGGTGCCAACTCTGGGCCACGTACTCTGCTAGTTATAAGAACAACAAAAAAGTCTCAAGTATATGTCCTGAGGGGCACTTAAGCTGGTAGCAGAGAAAAACACACAAACACAATGCCAGCCACGCTGTATTCAGTTCAAGGAGCTGGTAGAGGCCTATGTGAATGAGGACTCAAGAGAAATCTGCCCCCTGGGGGTGAAATGTGAGAAGAGCCCCAGAAGGACTGAACTAAAACAGAACAGAAAAAGCAGAAGGGCAGGCTGCAGTAAGAACACACAACGCAAGCTGTGTGACTAGGGAGGGAAGCCTGGAAATGCCCTGCTGAGCCAAGACCCCTCAGGATGCAGCAGGCAAGCAGTCAGACCAACTGAACTTCCAGAGAGAAGCATGAGCTTAAGGCAGGTACACAAGCAGCACATAAAACCATGACCCAGGACCTGGCGTCAGTGTGGAGAGCACCCAACCTGGCAAAACATTCAGAATTGCAGTATTTCAGTGAAATGTTCTCTTAACTAAAATGTTATATAAAAAATATGAAAAATAGTCACATACAGAACAGAAAATTTTCCATCACACACAGTCCTACACACATATACATTTCTGTTCCATCTACAACTAACCAATGAGATTCTCTTCCCCAATCTTATATTTTTCTTGATCCTAATTTTGCATATTTAGATTTCTTCTCTATGGTATATGTATTATAAGCCTCCTCAAACCTTCTTCAGAGGAATGAAATGGAGCATCAAACCAACAGAATAAGTCAGTCGTTAATTTAAAAACCCAAACCAGCCAGGTGGCACGTGCCTATACTCCCAATACTCAGAAGGCTGAGGCAGAAAGACTGCAAGTTTCAGGTTTGGGCAACTCAGTGTCTTGGCAAGACCCTAACACATGCACGCGCGTGCGCGCGCGCACACACACACGCACACATACTCTCTCTCTCTGTCCCTCCCTCCTTTCCTCTCTTATGGGCCTGGCACCCTAGCATGACAAGACTGTATAGCTGCTCTACTTTTTCTCTTTTACTTCTGCATATTTACCTCATATGCCTACAGAGCATGTGAGGTAAATAGGCAGAAGTATGCAGAAGTTTTACAATTTTCAGTCTTTTACCCTTATGTGCTCTCAAGCAGAGGTCTGAGCAATGGAATTTGTGTCTTAACCAAGGCAACCCAGGTGCAACATTTACCTCTGAGATGATTTCCATCACTGCTCCTGTTCAGCAGTTGCTCTGGTACTGACTGACAAATTATATCGACTCTGATTTTAGAAGAGGGGCAAAAAACCCAAGCAAACAGAAGAAAACACTCTGAAGACAAAGGAGAGAATGACAGGACCATGATAAAAAAAAAGGCATCAAATTACCAAACAGAACAAAAAGCCTTAAAATTAAGGGACACACTGTTCAGCAAGGCAAACCAGGAGGAAGAGAGCTCTATGCTGGTTAATGAAGGAGAGTCAAAAAGTTCCAAAGAGCTGGGCATGGAGGCACAGGTCTGTAATCCCAGAACACAGGAGCTAAGTGAGGCAGGAGGACTGCCAAGGGTTCGAGGTCACACTGGGCTACATAGTGAGTTCTAGGTCAGCCTAATTTATTGTGAACTTGGGGGGAGGCACTGTGTGACATTTGACACATGCTAAAGAGTACGTATAACATACATCTGTAAGTAAAAAAGCACACAAAGGAAAGGTCAGTGAAGGCTTAGGAGTAATGCCAAAATACCAAACCCTAATTAGACTATTATTTTTCCTTTCATATTCTTTTACAGTTAAGATATATTAATGAAAAACTAGCACAGTATACATACAACTAGCTAAACTAAACAAATTTTAATAACGTTAACTCTGCTAAAAACTAGCTTCACATCTTGGACAACTCATTTAAGCTTTTCAGACCTCTTCTTCACAGATAAAATTCAAAAGCTGCACTAGACAACTACTTCCAATCTGAGAGCTCACACATGTGCATGTTCTGGTGCAGGGCCTGATGCAGAGTAAGCACCAATACTACACATTAGCGCTGTTTACTGCTACCAACTGGGGCTTGATGCCTGGCAAACAGAACCTGCCAAGCAAACAGGCAGAATTCCGGGGCCCAGTCTCACTTCAACTCTTCTACTTTCATGCTTCAAATATTTCACTCCCAGATACAATTTTGATTAGAAAAAAGGCTTCACTATCAAAGCTTCCAATCACTTGACTAGATAATCTCTAAAATTCCTTGTAATACAACATCATTCTAAGTACTACACACCTGTGTCCTCACCCCTTTGGCAAGTCTAGAAACACTCTTGATGAGCACATAAATAATGAAAATCTGGGTAAACTGTATTTGGCACGACTCTAATACACTGCATTAAAAATGTTTAACTCCTGTGAGCAGTTGTGACCTCGTCTTTTCTATCAAAGGATATAAACAGGCATGCCTCCGCCCTAGAACTCCAGTCCCCGTGTAGCCCCTTCCTTCGGGAACTCCTGCTCAGTTCAGATCCTGGAAACATAGCTACAGGCCAAAATACCTTATCAAAAGCCAAGGACCTTCGGTTCCGGCACCCTCTTTTCCCCTCCCTGAACAACCTAGTCCAGCAGCTCCTCAGGCCCATTCTTCGCAGCACTTACACTGAACAACTGGGATAGACATATGAATCTTGGACACAGCCAATGGAGAAAGAGGTCAGCTGGTTTCCTTAAAGCCCACTTCCCTGCCAATAGCATCCCTGCTATTTCATGCTTCTGTAAAATGCTTCTCTGTAAAATGCCTTGTCAAGAGTTTTTTTTGTTTGTTTGGTTGGGGGTTTTTTGTTTGTTTTTTTGTCAAGAGTTCTTGATGTCCATGTGCTTCATCATCTGAACCAACAAATTAAGACTGGGGGCTTATTTCCAACATTCTGAAAGTCTGTAACTGTTCTCCTCCATTTGCTTTAAGTGCTTAGGCAGGTGGTAATTCCTGACTCGGATAGGCTGAGTTAGGAGGATCTCAAATTTGAATCTAGCCTGACCAACACAGCAAGACTCTCTCAAAATAAAAACAAATATAAAGGGCTCTGGATATAGCTCAGTACAAAGACCCTGGGTTCCCAATATTAGCTTCCCTCCTGAATCTGTTGGTATTATGTGGCTGGTATTATGACATGGAGTTTTTAAACAAAATGGAGAGTTGTACTTATTGAAAAAACACTTATCTAGATAATGTCAAAAAGCATAACTTTTCCTGTAAGCCCAACTAGCCACTCCAAAGGCTGAAACAGGAGTCTGAATTCAAGCCCCGCCTGGGCAACTTAGCAAAACCCTGTCTCAAAGAGGAAGGGGCTGGTTAAGAATAAACTGCAACACTAAAGCTACAGTTCAAACCCAAGCACCAAGAGAAGAATCTGTGTTCTTGACTTTTGGCTTTGATAATATTTTATCACAAACCTCATATTCTTCTCACAAAAGAGATTAAAGAGAATAATGATCATTTGTTGTTATGACTATCTTTCTGGTCAAGAATTTCCACTGTCCTTAAAAAGGTTAAGGACAAGATAAGAAAGAAACTGCTGCAAGGACACAGGATATAAAAGTCTCTCCTTACCCTGGGATCAGTTCCATCTGGGTGGTTTAGGGAAGGGTACACGGCCTTGATGTCACCAAGAGTCTAGCTCTGGTACCCTAGCCACTCTTTGTTAGTTCTAAAAACTAGCTCTACAACTAGTAGGAAAGCTATTTAACATCTCAGCTATTTTCTACCTCACTTGCAGGTAATAAAGAGGCCTGAAAGAGAATAAAACAGGGCCAGGGATAGAGCTCAGGGGCACAGTACCTTTCTGGCAAGTGCCAGGTCCTGAAAAAAGACTAAACTAATGTCAAACATTATTTCTTCTTCCTTTCCTTTGTACTTACAACCAAGCTTTCAGTCTAACTTTATTTTTGTTTCCCTGGAGACAAGAAAAAGCTGCCATATAGCAGCTTCATCATGGGACTGCTCACCTCTCCCAGAAGTTTACATGTGTTTCAGAAACCCCCACAGAGCCACAAGATCAAAACTATGTTCATAGGCTGGGGATTTAACTCAGCAGCACAAAAGCCTGCCCAGAAAGCACAAGGTCGTGAGTCCGTCCCTCGTAACAAACAACAACAACAACAAAAAAACCTATTTCACAACAACTCAAGACAATATTCACCAGGTCAAGCATGGTGGCGCATGCCATAATCCCAGCACTTAGGAGGCTGAGGCACCAGGACTGCTGCGAATTTGCGGCCAGCCTGGACTACATAGTGAAATCTTGTCTCAAAAAGACATTATTTGCCTTGACTGCTCTGCCTCAGTCTCTTAGAATGTTAGAATTAGAAATGTACTCCACCACACCCAGTAACTAACCTTATTTTGATTTACCCTTCAATTGTCAATATACTAACAGAATTCTCCTTTTAATCTTTTTTCTTATTTTAGACATATTTCTCAGGACTTCCTTTGTGAATATGAGTAAATCTCTAACTCTGTAGAAAACAGAATTCAGACACACTATAAATACATGTAATGCCTGGATTCAAGGACACTGTCCATCAGTCTACACCACTAGACCCTAGTAAAAATCCTGGTACGAGACAGCAGGGAAGTACTAGTATTTCACATACCTAGCTTTTAACTTGTATTCAAAAGAATGACACTTAATGAGGTACTTTAAAGTGGTTATAGATAAAAGCAGTTACCACCAGGCATAGCGGTATATGTCTGTAATCCCAGCACTCGGGAGGCTGAAGCAGGAGGATCACTGTGAGTTTAAGGTTAGCATGGACTACATAGTGAGTTCAAGCCTAGCCCAAACTATATAGTGAGACCCTGTCTCCAAAAATAAAAATTCTGAAAAATGAAAAAATAAAAACCAATAAATATTGGCAAAGTTGTAAAGAAACTGAAATCCTTGTTCACTGATTACGGTGATATTATAAAATGCTATAAGTGCTATGGAGAATAATGATTTCCCAAAAAGTTAAACAGAATTTACATTATTAACCAGCAATTCCATCCCTAGATATATACATTTTTAAAAAACTGAAAACTGTTATTTAAATACATGCACATACATGTATGGCAGGCAGCAATACAACAGCCAAAAAGAGGAATCAACCCAAATATCTAACAACAGGTGAACAAATTGTTACATGGAATATTATTCAACTATAAAATAGACTGCAACATTACATACTGAAAGGATGAGCTCTGGAAACATCAAACCAAGTGAAAGAAGCCAGACACACAGTCATGTACTGTACTCTTCTACCAACATAAAATATCCAAGACGAGACAAAATGCAGACTGATGGTTCCCACAGTATTGTGGCAAGAGAACTAGAGTGTCACTGATTACTAAGTATAATTTCCTTTTAGGGTACAATGTATTTCCCAACTAGACACAATATACAATAAGGCCAATGATGCAGTAATTCTCATTGAACTATTTTCACTGTAAAAGATTAATTTCATGTTATACAAATTTAAAACTTTTAAGTTTGCACAGATGGGGCCGGGGATTTAGCTCAGTGGCTTAAGCGCCTGCCTGGCAAGCGCAAGGTCGTGAGTTTGATCCCCGGTACCAAAAAAAAAAAAAAAAAGTTTGCACAGATGTCTCATGTGCTAGGATATGTCCTGCCAGCTCAATGGTCCTCTCTCAACTCCTAGAGTCTCCCTGGCTCACAGCCTGATGCAGCTGGGAAGAAAAGACCAGGTCAAAACGGCCTATAAAAAGAAAACAGAATGTACATTTACATTTTACATAAATACTACAATTGTATGCTAGAAGAGAAAAATGCTATAGAAAAGCACGCACTAAAGTTCCTTAACAAAATTCAAAACCCAATGAAGGGAAGTCTTCTGTGAACCCAAGCAATGGTAACTATTCAAGTACGCATCAACACTACCAATGTTAGAAAGCGCCAAGCAGCGAAACACGGCTCCCAAATTTCAAACTACAAAGTAGAACCAGAGAACTGTCTCTAAAACACCTACCAATTTTTTACATTTGAGACACTGCAGGCAGTCTATTACTTTTTCAAGGGCTGACTCTTAATGCAAATAAAATTATAATACTGGCACTGTTCAGAATGTGGAAAACAATAATGTCTTTCTTCTCAGTGACTCACTACATACTTTATTCAGCACCAAAGTGTGCAGATGCTACATACTAACACAGAACATAGGGAAAATGCTTCTGGTCTTTGTAGAGTATTTTTAAGAACAAAGTCAAAATAATACATCTTTAAAACTACAGGAACGATTTGGGGACATATATTATCTTTCAGTGGCCTTGAGCGAATGTGGCAAAAAATTTCATCTGAGGAAGTCTTTTTCAAGATATGAAATGCCAACTCAAGTATGTTCAAACAGAGTAACTCAGAAGGATACTAACGACCAAAAGCACTTTCACAGACCATTCATACCTGAAAAACTAATAAACTGCAATGTGCAATATGGAGAGAAAATACTGGGTCAAAAATCTATAAAAAGAAACAAATGTACAAGGCTGGCACCCTCACTGAGTGGGAAAGAATGCTAATGACATTCACAGAGCATGTCTATTAGGCAAATGCCTGAAATTTTTGCATCTGTTAGCATTTCATACCCAATAAGCCTATTATCCCTGTTGTAAAATCCACCATGTTCTTGAAGAAGGTACACTAACAAGTCAATGGAAGGCAATAATCATCAACAGTCCCCAAGATGCAGCTCCATTCAAGCAAGGCTTTTTTAATATCAACAATATTCTGACCAAAGGGGCAGGTAGCATCAACATCCTTATATATACCAATTTAACAGTCCAGTGATCTTGGTCTATACCCAAGTTAATGATGAAAATGTTTAACAAAATAAAATCAAAGAAAAAGTATTTTGCCTCTTCACTAAAGCGCTCCTTTGACATTAGTTATTAGTTCATTAATGCTTTTGGAGAACAAGTAGTTAAACTATGTAAAAAACCAGCTCACTCTTTGTAGTACTGGGGATTGAACCCAGGGCTTTCTCACTAAGACACATCCCCAACACTGTTTTTGGTTTTGACACGGTCTTGCTGAACTGCTCAGGCTGGTCTCCACCTTGCCTTCCTCCTACCTCAGCCTCTCAGAGTGCTGGAATTACAGGCATGCACCATCACATCTAGCTTCCTCTAACTCTTTAAATAAGATATACAAGAGACCATTCCACAAGATAAAGCCAAGACTGCTATCACTTAAAGATATCCCTCTGGAAATCCCTCTGGAAAGATTCTGTGCTATGCTGGCCACCTCAATCAACCATGAGACCGAAGTGTCAAGATAAAAGAAAGCTCGTATGTCCGTTCAACAGGGAATTAAGGTTAGAAAGCAGGCCTTTGGACAAACCCTATTTACAAAAACAAAACAAAACAAAAAACTGGTGGTGTTATTCAATAACATCATTTTCCTATAGTCTCTCAAGCCATAAAAAGCCAAGAGGTCATCCTAACTTCTTCCATACTCAATAAATACAGTCAGCTCTACCTTAAAAACAAGTCCTCAATCTAACTACCTTCCCCACCTCCATGAAGATGCCCTGGCCAAGCCACTAAAACACCACTGGCCTAGACTACTGCAGTAAGCCTCCTCCCTGGCCTACAGACTCTCCTGTCGCCACTCTATGACCTAACCCCCAAGAGAACAGTCATAGTGACTTTTTATTTTCTAAAACTCTGAAGCAATTAAACTGCAGAAGAGTACAGCACGGAGAACTTCTTCATGGTGCTTTGAAGTACATGACCGTCTCTGTTACTTGTGGTGCGTCTGAGCAGGGGCTGTGATAAGCTTCCTTCCTCTGTTCACAGGAGTGCAGGGACTTGCCCCACATTACAGAGCCAGCAATCAGCAACATCAGGCCTTCTCAGTACAATTATGACACGCAAGCCCTTGGCATGAGCACTGCTTACTCATCACACACCTAAGCTCTAACGTCCTTGCCTTTCAACACACAGAATTACTGGTACATGACTGAAATGTTTCAAAAGAACAGGCAGAGGTGCAGAAATACTGTAATTTTCAAACCTACCTACAAATTTCTGTCTTATGAAAGCCTAATATATTCACAGACTACAGTGAAAGTTCTGGTTTTAAAAAGAGCTCAACTTGTAAGCAAGATTTTTGACAGAAGGAATTTTAACATCATATTCCATGATTCAGCAAGCTATAGTCTGACAATTGATTGTGCTGCTGCTTAGTTTTTATTACTGTTTCTGTGGTGCTGGAGATTGAATCCGGGGCCTCGCACACACTACACAAGGACAGTACTCTAACACTGAGTACATCCCTAGCCCCTTGCATCTTTCTAAATGGTTAGGATGGTGGAGGCAAAAGAATATTTCATGACATTATATGCTGACGAGATCTCACGACGTGGTCCAGGTGGGCTTAAAACTTGCTAAGGAGCCCAAACTTGGCTCAAATTTACATCCTCCTGCCTCAGCCTCCCTAGTGCTACGACAGGATGACAAAAGGCATGTAACATCATGCCCAGCTGACATCTGAAAATTGTAACTTAAATTTCAATGCCCAGGACTGGGGATTTAGCTCAGTGGTATAAGCACCTGCCTGGCAAGTACAAGATGATAAGTTCGACCCCTGGTACCAAAAAAAAAAAAAATTCAATGCCCATAAATAAAGGCTGAATGAAAGGTAGTCATACTAATTCAATTATTTACTGTCAATAGCTGCTTTCATACGATGAAGGCAGAGTTCAACAATGCCAATAGAGATCACGTGGCTGATAAAACCTAAATATTTAGTATCTGATCCTTTTACAGAAAGTTTGCCAGGCGTGGTGGTGCATGCCTGTAATCCCAGCACTCCAGAGGCTGAGGCAGGAGAATTACTGTGAGCTCGAGGTCAGTCTACAATACATAAACAAGTTCAAAGCTCTACCTTGGCACTATACAGCTGTCTCAAAAAAGAAAAAAAGTTTGCCAGCCACTTGCCATGACGTCTTGGTTTTCCACATCTTTCCAACATCCTGACCTCAAACAATCACTCACTGCCCTCCTTCCCCTCTGCTGACTGTAGTAGCTCAGTTTTCCTCTAACATCAATACTCCATCTCTTAGCACCTGTTTTGAGTAATTGCCTATTACACATCAGAGTCCCAAGGCAGACTACAAGATGCTGGAAAGTGAGGCCCATAGCACTTTGCTTACTACTCGAGCCCACCTCCCCAGCAATCCCCATATACTAGGGTGCCCAATACTTGCTAAATAAAAAGGCAGAAGGGACTTAATCCAGATGATTAAGAATAATTATCTCTTACCAGGCAAGAGGAAACATATGAAAGACTATTCCTTATGGTGGTAAACCTTTTAGAGATTGAATGCCCAAACTACAACCCCAAACCCATTCATATATTGACAGCAGCCAAAACTGCAATTAAACCGGAAGACTGAGGTTTTAGTTTAGAAAAATCAAATCATACATTAAAAGAAAAACACAGTAAGAGCTTTCAATGATACAAACAGACCAATGTGGCCCACATGCCACAGGGTTGCCAGCGCTGCAGCTCATTACAATCATAAACCCCAACTACACCCAAATCAGAAAAACGCAGATTTAAAAGAATAAACCACATGAGGCAAAATGTAAAGAACTAGTGAACCTATATAAACCATGTATGAGAAACTACATTCTTGCAACTCTTGTGAAAACTTTCAAATTTTTCAAAGTAACTGCTGGGGGGGAAAAAAGAACTGTGCCCATGCTAACAATTAAAACAGCAACACATGTGTGGTATCCTAAGCCTGTAGTCACAGCTGCCGCAGACCCTAATGCAGATGGATTGCCATGTTAGAGGCTGGCTTGGCTACTTAACAAGGCTTTGCATCAAAAACAAAAAGGGCTGGGGATGTGGTTCAGCTCTCCCTCAGTTCAATCCTTCAATCCTCAGTACCACCACAGCAGGGAAAATGCAACACATTAATGGTTCAGGCAAGCTTTCATGAACTAGAGAGAAAATAAACCAATGAGGAAACAAGCACAAAAAAGCTCAAAAGCTTGTTTTATGAAAAAAAAATTTTTTTTCCTAATAAAGTAATAAGAGTAACTGTGTATCATTATTTTCAAAGTAGTTACTCAGAGTACAAACCAAAAACAGTCTCTCTTACAAAGAAACAAATATCAAACTCTTCAGAGGCAGGCTTCTTCAAACCTGTTTATCTTCACAGAACCAAAATCCAAAGTGATGGTATTGTTCTACATTCACGTATTCAGCAATTACTTACTACATAAACCACAAGTAAACCACTATTCTAACACTAAGTGGAACAGAAAGACATCAAAGAACTGCCCTCTAACTGCAAATCTAAAAACCTATATTAACCAGAAAAAGAAAAATGAATCAAAATATAGTTACTAACCATCTACCTGAATGCTAGAATGACTTGCAGAACTTTTAAAAATCCTAAAGCCAGACACGCATGCCTGTAATCCCTGTACTCTGGAGGCCGAGACAGGAGGACCACAGTTCAAGGTCAGCTAGACTACACGGTTAATAAAGTTCAAGCCTGAACTCCATAGCAGGATCCTGACTTGAAAACAAAAAAATAAAAATAAAAATAAAAATCTTAAAGCCTAGGTACATTGTAAACTCCAAAGCAAAAAGATTTCCAGTATGATTCTTTGTAGTCACTAGATAGTAAATCACTATTTATCACTGAGTTTTGAAATAAAACTATAAATTATCCAAGTACCCAAAATCAATCACAACTTTAATATGAACTATGCCTATCATGTAAGAAAATCTAAATCAACTTTTCAAATTAAAAAGCATATACTAAGATCCTAAGTATATAATGCTTATTTATTTTAAAAAATCAAAATAAGGGGAAAAGAAAGTGCTCCTTTAAATATAACTGCATGCATGTTTATGTGTGTAAGATAGATGACCACATTACTGTTTTTGTTAAGATTGTTGAGCAGAACTATTACTAGACTCACTGTTTGAATGTCTATTTTGTGTGCTTTAATTTTGTAACTTGAACAACTATTTCCAATGATGACAGTATGTAACCTATCAAGTGGCGATTTCTTAGTGTTTTTGTTTTTGTTTTGTTGTTGTTCTTGTGGTTCTTTTATTTTTTGCCTTTGGAATTCTGTATTGTTGTTACCCTTTTTCTGTTTTGTTTGGTTGTTTTCTTTTTTGTTTTTTCTCTTTAAATAAAATTTTTAAAAAATCAATACAGCTTTGGGTTTTACCTATTTTTCTTAAACTTAAAACTAGCTATTGATCTGTTGCCACCTACTGGTTAAATTCATATTTGAATTATTCCGTGTCAAATCACTACTCAATATAAAACAATAAAATCTTACTGATGTTCTCTGCTTCTTTATAATGCTTTACTAAACTGATAAATTTTTCTTTGCAGCAGTTTTTTGGTTTTGGTTTGGTTTTGGTTTTTGAGATAGGGTATCACTATGTAGACTGGCCTTGAACTCACAGCGATCCTCCTGTCTCAGCCCCCCTAGTGCTAGGATTACAGGTCTGCACCACCATGCCCAGCTTGGAGAATTTTTTAAAGCCATATATCAACAGTTAACAACATCGTGACTTAACAACATCCTCATGAATTTTCATTAGCTAGCCAGGACTGTTTTAATATATAATAATTTCTAAGAAATAAAATGCTTAATGACATTTTTTTGACTTTACACCTCAAATGTTTGTAGGTGGTAGCTTTTCACAGTATTGGAGTTATATATAGACAATCTTTCACAGTTAATTAGGATCAGGATTTCAAAAAAGTTTGCTTGTTACTTGTTATACACAGTATATTTTGCTCTATAGCAGTGCCCCCTCCTCTGTTTCCTCATTTTTTCCACATATGGTTGGCTGAAGAAAAAAATCTTATCTGACTCCACTACTTTAAGAACCACTCTTTTGGCCAGCATGGTGACGCCTGCCTGTGATCGTGGCATTCTGGAGGCAGAAGGATACTAAGTTCCAGCCCAGCCTGCACAACTTAGTGAAATCCTGTCCCAACTCTCAAAGAACTGGGGATACAGTTTAGTACAAAGGTCCAGAGTTCAATCCATAAATCCACAGTAGGCAGGCCCCTGCCCACGGGACATGCAAGACCACAGCCTTTTACTAACCCAGATTTTAAAAGTGTAACAAATATAACATGTGTACCTATTTTTGAATCTCAGTTCTAATAAATCAGTTATAAAAACACTTTCCCTAAAGTCATTGTAAGCATGGTAAAGTACGGATTGGGTTTTTGATGATGTCATATGTAATGTTAATTTTGCTAGATGTGATAATGAGGTTTTTTTGTTTTTGTTTTTGTTTTATTTTTGCGGTACCAGGGATCAAACTCACAACCTTGTGCTTGCCAGGCAGGCGCTTATGCCGCTGAGCGAAATCCCCAGCGTGATAATGAATTCTAATTGTATTAAGAAATGTTCAAATCTTTTAGCGATTGCTATAAACTGCATTCTATTCTTCCAAAATTCATATGTAAAATGCCTAAACCCTAACTAGTAGCTGGAGGTGGGGCCTTTTAGAAATAATTAGGTCTAGGTAAGATAAAGATACCTCAAGGATTGGCGCATTTATAAAAAGATACCAGAAGCTTGCACTCTCACTCTTCTCCATGTGAAAACACAGGCAGAAGGCATCTTTCTGCAAGGCACAAAGACAGACCTCACCAGAACTTAATCACACTGGCCACCAATCTTAGACCTCCAGCCTCCAAAGGCATGGAATGGAAATGTCTGTCCTTTACATCACCTAATCTTTGCTAGACTTTTGTTACAGATGCCTAGATAGACTAACATAGTGATATATAAGGAAGCATGAAGGAAAATACTGTATCAGAGATCTGCTTTAAAACATCTGTGCAAAATGGATGGATGGACAGATACAAGAAACAGCAAAATCTTTATAACTACTGATCAGGTGACAGACACACTTGGGGGTTTAATATGCTACCAGCTTTTTTCACAATGAAAAAAAGAAACTTGCCGGGGACTTACCTCAGTGGTGTAACTGCCTGCCTGGAAAGCGTAAGGTCATGAGTTCGATCCATGGTACCAAAAAAAAAAAAAAGAAAAAAAGAAAACAAAGAAAAAAAGAACTTTACTACTATCTAAGAGAGATAAAAACGGAATTTCCCAGAAGCAAGTTTTGATAATAAGTCTTAAAGTATGTAATTTACTGTGACCTATAGAGTTACAGTAATTAACTGGAAGATCTGACAAACTGATTTACAAATCTTATACAATGCTCTATTGTATCTTCTGTGTGGACAAAGTGAACATGGCATTGTAGATCTAATTCAAGTATTCATGGAAACATAAGATACATATTTTAAAACTATTTATGAGCTCCATTTAACTTTCCACGTAGAAAAGGTCACAATATTCTTATGGAAATAAGTGTTGAGGGAACTATTGGAGACCAGCAGCCATGAAATTGTTACACAAAATAAACTGGAGAGCTCTGAGGCTGGCTTGGTAAGAGCTACAGCCCGTACTGTATCCACTGTGAAGAATACAAATCTTGAGATCCCAAGAAATGCTAATAATGGTGATGTTAGTATAAAAGTACCAAACTTGCCATCTTGTCAATAAAATAGTAAAAGGGTATCAAGAGGTAAAAACCCAGGAAAAAATCTATCTAAGCTTACACCACAATTGTTACCAAGAAAAAAGAATCTTAACTTTTGCTCTTGGAATTTTTTTTTCTTGGACATAAGTTAACACACTGTGTAGTAGTGATGTAAAACCAGTATGGAAGTTCAATATTGTTTTTCTTGCTCTGTGGTTTTGAAAAATTGAATAGTATTTTTTTTCTTCTTTTTAGGGGTGGGGGCTGTTGAGACAGTCTCACTATGTAGCCCAAAATGGCCTTGAACTCAGGGCCACTCTTCTGCCGCAGCTGCCCCAGTGCAGGTTTGTGTCCCCACGCCCAGCTTTTCTTCCTTTTCTAAACTGCATCCTTGTGCCAATCTAAGGCATGCTTCTATGTACCAACTATTGCAGAATTTGGAAAAGTGAGATGTTTCCTTAATTTATGTCCGATCAAATGTTGATGTTTTGTATGGATCATAAAATGCAGCACTCCTTAATTCTATCTGTTACAGCTGTTACATAAGGCACCAAGTATGTATTCCATGAACACATTATGACCTTCCCCCTTACAAAATCTGAATGCTTTACTACAAAGTACTAATCAGAAATTATGAGACAAAAAAGTGACTTGAAACTATCATCTTTAAATAAAGTCAGACACTGTATATGATTTTTTGACACATGTAAGCATCTCATCCTTAGAAGTATTAAGTTAGAAGCCTTAAGGCATTCCAAAATGACTGATCTGGTGTAAATTTCCTCAGTTCCTGAGCTGGGGGTGCAGCTCAGCTGATGGAGCCCAGTTCAACCCCTAGGTTCGATCCCCCAACATCTTATTACCAACCCTACTGCCACCACCAAAAAAGGAAAAGCCTTGTTTTTCAAGCAGAAATTTAGTTTCTGAATCTTGTTTTAAACAGGGTATTTTTCATTTTATATATCCCACAGGTTACTGATGAACTGCTGTTTTTTTTTTTTTTTTTTACTAGTGAAATGTTTTAATTATCTGTATTGTTCCTACAGTTTGCAACTTCGTAAATTCTTATTGGTTATTTTTTTTCTTATAATTTTCAAATTAGTCTCTCAAATTTTTCAAGTAGATGGTATCAAGTGAAATAATTTTGCTGCTTTTTTTTTTTTTAAACAGGGTCTCACTATGCAATTCAGGCTGGCCTTAACTGTTCAAACTCCCTGGCAATCCTCCAGCCTCAGTCTGCAGAATGCTAGGATTACAAACATGCACCACTATACCTGGCTGCTGTTTTTTAACTTGTTTGGTGCCATATGTTTTATCTTACTATACTAATATTTCTATGTAACACTACACAGCAATGAAGAAGAGTCAACTTGTTCCTGGTTTAATAGGAAGAGTAATATTAATCACAATCATAGCAATTGTTAAAACTTTTTTTAAAAAACAATTTTAAGGAAGGGTCTTTTGTTTTTCCAAGGGTCCTGGGAATTAAACCCAACACCTCAAGCAAGCTAAGTACTGGCTCTACCACTGAACTACACCTTTGCCTCAAAACAGGGTTTTCTATTCCTATTTTGCAGTTTTTAACAGAGACAGATATTTGAACTTGCCCCTTTAATCCATTTTTGTATTAATTATTCATGAAAGTTTTGTCCTAAAGCAAAGACTAATAAAAACTAATTTCATACCTTTTATGTATAACTCTGCTGTAGCACATCACTGTAAACACTAATTAAAGTTCTGTGCCTAAAATTCATGCCTTCAGAAACCTGAAAACAGATACATAAGTCCACTGCTCTGAATGAAAGACTTCAAACCACTTTTGGGATTCCTTTCTCCTATTCCAGTACTAGGACTGAACCCCACAGCCTTCCTGCTATATCCCTAGCACTACCCCCATCATTTTTTTTAAGTTCTGACACAGGGTCCTACTACATTGCCAACAAGGTTTGAACTTGCAATCCTCCTGCCCTCTACTCCCAGAACTTATATCCCCAGTCCTTTAAAAAAGTTTTTTCTAGGGGCTGGGGATCTAGCTCAGTGGTGTAAGTGCCTGCCTGGCAAGCACAGGGTTGTGAGTTTGATCCCCAGTACCCATTAAAAAAAAATTTTCTTCCTTTTTTTTGGTGCCAGGGATTGAACTCATGACCACATGCTTGCCAGGCAGACACTTATGCTGCTGAGCTAAATCCCCAACCCTAAAAGTTTTTATTGAGGGTCTCACTATGTAGCCCAGGCTGGCCTCAAACTCATGGTGACCTGAGTACTGGAATCACTGACGTACACCACCACACCAGGCTTTTCAAGGAAATTTTTGAAACAGGATCTTGCCAAGATGCCCAGGCTGGCCTCAAATCTGTGCTCCTCTTGCCTCAGCCTCCTTAGTAGCTAGGATTATAGTATATGTCAGTATACCTGGCTTTGTTTGTTTACTTTTCTGAATCATCTACAGACAAAGGACCCAAAGTTATGTCTTCTGCATTGGTATACTTTATTTAATGTACCTCAGACAAGACTGACAAATCATTCATTGTAAAGGAATTATAAAAAATTAAAAAGCTACTATCCTTTAGAAAGATTTCATTCTTTTTGTGGTGCTACAAATCAAACTGAGAGTCTTTGCACTGAGCTATAATCTTAGCCCTTTTTTATTTTTTGAAATACAAGGTTGCTAAATTTCCAGTTTGCCCACGCTGCATTCACACACACCATCCGTCTTGCTCCAGCCTCCCTGACTGCTGGATTACAGGCATGCTCCACTACTCCTGGCTCCTGTGAAGAATCTTAGGGCTGGGGATGTAGTTCAACAGTGAAGCAGGCATGAGACCCTAAATTCAATGGCCAGTACTGTATCCCCACCCCTCCCTAAAAAACATTTGGAATTTTTTACTATTAAGGGATTGAAGTGAGCAGTAGTTTGCTTTTTATTGCTGAGACACAATCCCTGACACCTGTAACTTCAAGGCGCAGACATTTACTTTAGCTCACGGTTTCAGAGGTTTTTCAGTGCAGGGTCAGCTGGCACTAGGCAGGACAGTCAAGGTGGGTATGGGCAGGGCAAAGCCATTTAGTTCTGGGTGGTTGGGGACCGTGCCAGAGAGGAAGAAACAGGGACCAGACACAGACCCCCGAGGTAATGCTTCTAGGATCCTCTCAGATACACCCAGGAGTGGCCCCCCAATCCTACAGGGAAGCCCAGAGCCAGTCCAGGCTCATGCCCCACCCCAACTACTCCAGGTGGTCACACACACACACACACACACAGCACTGGTGGTGTCCTCAGGACCAGAGATGCTTTCAAAGCACATCTGCTCCTGAAGTCTTTTTTTTTTTTTTTTGCTTCTATTATATTTTCCATAAAGCCAGAGAAATAGCTGGTAAAAGCAGACTCAGAACTTTCTAAAGATTACACAATTTTAAAAATAAGCTTTATTCCTTGTTTTATTTGATGCAATCCTATATACAACTATCGAAAAGCAAGTGCAAACTGCACATGCCTTTATTTTGAGCTAAGTATAAATGACATGGAACTGTATCACAGTTTTTCCCCTAAAATGTCAAGTATCAAATTTTATGTGGTTAATCCTTATATAAATAATACCTGATAAAGCAACTAACACTAAGCATTTACTGATGCGCTGGGTATTTACTAAAAGCGTAACACATATTTGTTATGTTTGTTTCTCACAAACACCTTAAATTGGGCTTTTAAACATGTTGTTGTTCTCCAGATTCAATTTATCCTGGAAATAGGCCTCAGTTTTTGAGTGGTGACCACCTCTTTCTTTTTGGCTTCACTATCCAGGTCTTTTGGTGTTTCCCTCACACTCAAGGTGGGGGGCCACCGCGGCAGAGGCAGCCTGTGGGGTCAGTGCTTTCCACCTGCTGCCCAGTCAGGAAGCCCCCAGAGCCAATCACAGGGCTTTTGCGTTGGGAGCAGGAGGGGGCCTTTCCTTTTTCCTACTGGCTCGAAAATCCAGCACATGAAATACAGTTAATGAAGCTAATTTATCACCAAACAGATCCTGAAAATGTGAACAGAGAACAGCATCTACACAAGGGATAGAGAGAAACTCAGTACTGATGACATTTACACTCTCTGATTCTGGCTGTGTCCAAGCAGAGTTCCCTGATGTAGGGCTACAGAGCTCATTACTGGAGAATGTATTTAACACACTGGAAACTCTAGGTTCAACCCCCAGAACTGAAAGGAGAAAAACAAACAGACAAAAAACAGAAGAGTTATTAAAGCCAAGTCGAGATGAATTTTTATTTATGTATTTTTTTTTTTTTGAGATAGGGTCATTTTATGTACCCCGGGCTGGCCTCAAACTCACACAGCAATCTTTCTGCCTCAGCTTCCCAAGTGCTGAGATTTAAGGTATGCACCACCATAGCCAGCAGGATTTTCTATCACTTAAAACTGAAAGGGCAGTATTATTCATAGCCAGATGGAAACAACTCACTAATCTAGAAGTTGATGAACAAAAAGTAGTAATAGTACACTCACACTACGAAACACTACTCAGCAATAAAAAGATGAAGCACTGTTACATGCTGTAACATGGGTATACTTTAAAATTTTTGTGCCAGGCATGGTGGCATATGCATGTAATCCCAGCACTGAAGAGGCTAAAACAGGAGAATCACCAGGAGTTTGAGGCTAGCCTGTAGCTACATGGTGCATTCAAGGCCAGCCTTAACTACATAATGAGACCCTGCCTCAAAAAATAAAAAATAAAAATTGCATGCTAAATGGAAAAAGTCAGGTACAAAAGACCACATATTATGACTCATTTATATGAAATGTCCAGAAGAGGAAAAGTCATAGAGATAGTGGCTGCCTAAGGTTGGCACGGAGTTGAGAAATAGTGAGTGTTGAGGGGTAGCTGTTAATAGATTAAAAACTGTATACTTTTTTTTTTTTGGTACCAGGGATCAAACTCATGACCTCTGGGATGACAGGATGGTTGTGGCGGGAATGGAAAGAAAGGAGGGGCAGATATGTGTCTCTGCACAGGCAGAATCATCAGGATTTGACAACTAACTGCAAGCACGTTATGTAAGTGCTTGTACCTCTGAGCTAAACCCCTGACCCAAAAGTTGTATACTTTAAAAAGGTGAATTGTTTGATATATAAATTGTATCTTATTAAAGCGGTTATAAAAATCAAATAACTGGGGCTAGGGATGCAGATCAGTGGCACATCACCTTCCTAGCAAGCACAAGGCCCTGAGTTCAATTCCCAGTACCAAAAAAAAAAAAAAAAAAAGGAAAAATTCTAATAAATAACACTACTATTATTCTCACTTTAAAAAAAGTGAGGCAAAGAAATTTTAAGCACAGGCCAATTGTTGAGAGCTGGTAGGTTACAGTGCTGGGATTCAAAACTACCAAGTTGTAAGTTTACAATTTTGTTGTGCTGCTTTTTTCCAAAAATAGTAAGAGTCCAGCGTGGTGGTGCACACCTGTAATCCCAGCACTTGGAAGGCTGAGGCAGGAGGACAGCAGCAAGTCAAGGCCAGCCAGAGGTACACAGTGCACATAAGGACAGCCTGCACTGCAAAGCCAGACCCAGTTTGAGAAAGAGAGAGAGAGTCATGAACTTTGGAGTTGGGAGTTCCTGAACAACTAGTTAATCCAACCCCTTTATTTTACTAATGAGAACAATGAACCTCAGATAATCCAGTGATTTACGACTGCCCAACTAACTAGTGGCAGTGAGAGATTTATGACCTATTTGCAAAGACAGGTGAGTAAACAACAGTGAGCAAGCAAATAGAAGTACAGGCGTTGTGCTATGTACAGGTGAAGAAGATAATCAGTCAATTCTGCTGAATAATAACAGGATTTTTGTAGAGGAGACAACAGTGGATAAACAATAGGTAAAAGAAAACACGAGTGTCAGGGAAAAAGGGCAATGCCCTCAATGTCTCTGCATGTGTGAAGTGTGCAGCAGGCTGCAGATGGTGACTGGGTGGAAAATCCGGACGTGCTGTCACGTCACATCCTGAAATTTTTACTTCCTCCCTAAGCATGAGAACCACCGAAGACACTGCAGTAGCAGCATGATCACCTGTCTGAGGAAGGTATCGAGCAGCTGCGTGAAGGATGGGTGAAGGCTGGGCCAGGACTGAAGAGTTTGAAACAAATTTCAGGGAGCTGCTGCAGCAGTACTCTGGGAAGACAGGATGGCTGTGGTGGGAATGAAAGAAAGGAGGAGCAGGTATGTGTCTCTGCACAGGCAAAATCAGCAGCATCTGGCAGCTAACTGGAAGCATGCTAGGCTGTGAGCACCTAAGAGCCAGTTCTGTCCTGTACGCCATGTATCCCTGGCACCCAGCATGGTGACTAATGTTATCTGCTGAAAGCAGCAGGGGAAGGATTTTAATGTGACACTGGGCATTCTCATCCTTCATGACTTTTGAAGCTGTGGTCTGTCTGCCAAGGAACACAGCAGGAGAAGTGGAGTTGTGCACAAAGGAGAGGAGAAAGTAAAGGGAAGAGACACACAATTTCACCTTTTGGGCAACCTTCTTGGAACCCCCTTCTGTCTCTCTCTCAAGACAGAAGCTTTCTTTCTCTCAAGAAATATATTCTGAAAAAAAAAGAATATATTCTGCTCTTTAATTTTTTTTTTTTTAATTCAGGTTTTGAGCTGGAGGTACTGAGCTGGGGAAATTGAGATCTGTGAATCAGATGAGAGGCAGAGACTACACCATACATTTGGGAGTCAGGGAGTCATTCACAAAAGGGTCATCACTTGGTTGAGAACCAAGGAGGACACAAGGCTCAAGGAGGTAACTGTGAGGCTAAGCTCCATTTGAAAGGCAGGAGGAGGCGTAGCAGGAGCAACAGCAGAGATCAGAAGAGGCTCTTGTTAATACATCCTCTGGAAGCCACAGGACACTTCTGGATGAGTGCCATGCAACAGTGGAGTAAATGAAGATGAATAAAGAAATGTTATGGGCAACAAGGGTAATAAGAGGTGTTTCCTGCAGAGAATTGGGAAACTTAAAACCACAGTTATAAGTCTGGTGGGGGAGCCTCTTTAATAAATGGTGTTAGAAAAACTGGCTCTCCACATGCCAAAGATTAAAAGGGACCCATATCTTTCACCATGTACTAAGCTAAAATCAGAATGGGTTAAAGACATAAATATTAAAACAGAAACATTAAATCTGCTGGAAGATAAGAGTAAGTAAAACTCCTGAAGATACTGGTGTAGGCAAAGACATTATGGATAAAACCCAGATTGCACAGGATTTATTGCAAAGAATCAACAAAGGGGATCACATCCTACTCAAAGGTTTTTGCACAGCATGAGGAGTGACCAACAGAGTGAAGAGACAACCCACCATGTGGGAGAAAATGTTTGTCAGTCAGCTGTTCCTCAGATTACGGTCGAGAACATATAAAGAGCTAACAAAAAAAAAAAAAAAAAAAAAACAGTCCTCCCAGATTTAAAAACCCAATCTAAAATTGAGCATCTGAGATGAACACACACTTCTCACATGAAGAAGTACAAACAGCAAATAAATACGTGAAAAATGTTCAACATCAATGGTCATTCCAGCGATGCACATTAAACAACACTGAGATTTCATCTCACCCCAGAAAGAATGGCTAGTATTAATAGAAATCAACCAGTAACAAATGCTGGAGGGGTTGTGGGGGAAAAGGAATCCTTCTCCACTGTTGATGGGAAAGCAGACTGGTGCAACCATTGTGGAAATCAGTGTGGAGATTCCTCAGAAAACTCGGATTGGAGATCCCATTCAATCCAGTTATTCCCCTTCTGGGTATCTTAAGAATTAAAAACATCATACCACAGCGATATATGTGCACCCATATTTATAGCAGCAGAGATTATAATAGCCAGATCTTAGAAACAACCTAAATGGCCATCAACTGAGAAATGGATAAAAAAGATGTGGTATTTCTATACAAGGGAGTACTACTTAGCCATAAAGAATGATAAACGGGACACTTTTATAAGTAAATGGATATGCCTTGAGAAAATACTTATTAGTGAAACAAGACATGCATGTTTTATCAGTGTGACAAGCTGGAAGAAAAAACATGTATATGTGTATATATATGTATATAAAAAATAAGATAGTTTTAAAAAGCAGCCTAATGGCCTCCTTTGTCATCTACATGGCCTGTTCAGAAGCCAATTCAATGCCTCCCTTCATTGAACACATCTGTAGGTTCTGCCTTTCCTTCTACACCTTGTCCCAGTCTCTTTATTCCAGAGACAGTGACCTCAGCCAAAGCAACGACTCAGGTCACACTTGCCTTTAACTAACCCACTGTGATCCATTTTGAGTTGACTTTTGATGTCTAAAGAA
This sequence comes from Dolichotis patagonum, assembly GCA_004027295.1. Lineage (NCBI taxonomy): Eukaryota > Metazoa > Chordata > Mammalia > Rodentia > Caviidae > Dolichotis > Dolichotis patagonum. The sequence continues at coordinate 43,057 of PVJX010005428.1, forward strand.
ATCTTTGATGTGCTGTAAGGTTTAGGTTTTGCATGTGGATATCCAGTTGTTCTAGTATATTAACTGAAGGTACAGTCCTCTCTCCACTTAATTGCTTTTGCACCTTTGCCAGAAATCAATTGTCTGTTATGTGGGTATCTATTTTGGGACTTCACACTGGTACCTTGGTGGTTTGTCTATCTCAATATCAATGCTGTTTTGTCATGACTGGTGTAACTTTGTGATAAATCATGGGATTGAGGAGGGTTGGAGCTCTAATTTTATTCCTTTATCAAAGTTTATAGACAATTCTGAGTCTTTTGTATTTCTACAGAAATGTAAGAAACAAAATGTTAATTTTTATGAAAAATGATGTTGGCATTTTGATAATGGACTGTGTTTTCTGATCTTTATTATTTGCTTCTATTTGTTTTTAGTTTTATTCTGTTTTTTATTTCTAATTTCTTAAGGAAAGATAGGGTATGTCTTAACTTTCTTCTTTTATAATAAATGAACTTGGTGTTTTAAAAAAAAGTCTGGTGGGGGCGATTAGCAGATGGCAGAGTAAAGAATTCAGATAGGTAATGGTGAACATTTACTGAACTTTTATTACATGTTAGGTACCATTCCAACTGCTGGCTACTACATTCCACTCACTATTTTTTTAAAATTTTATTTTGAAGAGAATAAAACCAAACCAAACCAAACCAAACAGAATAAAGCCAATCAAAACAGTTAAAATGATATAAAACTTCAAAACAAGATAATAGGAAACCAATAATGGCTACCATAATGCCTCTTGTCATCTTCAAATCTGCTGCCAATACTATCAGACATAATAAAATCAAACAGGGGCTGGGGATTTACCTCAGCGGTATAAGCGCCTGCCTTGCAAGCACATGGTCATGAGTTCGATCCCTGGTACTGATTAAAAAATAAATAAATAAATAAATAAATAAGTAAATAAATAAATAAAATAAAATAAAATAAAATCAAACAAAACTAGAATAAAACCAATCAAAACAGAACACTGAATAGAACAAAACAGTGAGAACAATACTGGAAATCCCTCATATTTGCTATGTTATACTGCATATTGTTATCATCTAGATAGATGCTCCGACTATCACTCTAGGCCTGTAAAGTCAAACAATACAAGCATTAAGTTGCTTCTGCTAACAACTCAGCCTGTGTTCCTCCAAATTAGCCAGTTGCTGGGGTAAGATGGGGTGGGAGTATTCTTGTCTCTTGTCTCCTAGCCCACACACCAGTTGGTTCACAGGAAGGGTGCATTGGCTTCTTGTTTCTCCTTCTAAGACCCACATGGCCTCTGCCAGCTCACAGGAAGGGCAAACTGGCTTCTTGTTTCTCCTCCCAGGATCTGCATGGCCTCCACTGGCTCCTCCATTAACTTCTCATAGTGACTCTTTGGTCAGGTTAGTGCAGAGAGATTACTGTCAGATGAGACAGGCACTGGAAATGAAGATATTATTAGCTGCCATACTAGAGGTGACCAAACTGAGTTTGCAAATGTCCTTTATTCCGGGCCACAAACCTTCTATTAAGAGGTGAACTGTGAAGTCTAAGTCTTGTTCACTTCTAATTTAGATGGCAACATGGGGTCACATGCGGAAATTGTCTTTTTTTTCCTACATTTTTTTATTACCACATAATGAGTTACAATAAATGTAGATACACAGATATTGATATAATCTCATAGTTCCCATGGGGTAGGAATATGGAAGGAGTTTAGCAGGGTGGCTAAAGCTGGAGGATTCACATCCAAGCTATTGACAGGAGTCCTTGCTTCCATCCATGGGAAGCACCTGTCCTTGATTGAGTGTCCTTACAGTACGTCATCTGGCTTGGTTGAGAGGGGCAAACCTGAGAGCGAGCCAGGAGGAGGCCACAGTACTTTCTATGATCCACACACCTGGTAGTCATACCTGTCACTTAAGCCACATTTTGTAAGAAGGGAGTTACTGAGCATAACCTGGAGAGTTTAAGTTCTGCCCTTTAAAGAGAAACATATTAATACTGGTTTTTATTTTTTGAGACAAAGTTTTGCTATGGTATATAGACCCGGCCAGCCTTGAACTTAGCCCATAATGGCTTTCAACTTGGCCATTCTTGTCTCAGCCTCCTGAGTGCTGGTATTATAGGCATCTGCCAGCATACTTGGAAATATATTAAATGCTTTTTGAATGTAGTTGTTTTGTTCTTTGAGTGTAGTTTTGAAGTCATCACAGTGGCAAAATACACTGACAAGGAAAAACAGCACATGAGGTGTGAGAAGATTGGAATTCCAGACCCAATTTTGCTGCCTGCCATTAGGAGACTTTGAAGGCATGGTTTATCTTTTTTGAATCTGTTTCCTCCATGAAAATTAGAAGTTTCCTTCTCAATGAATTATAAAAGTCATAGCAACTAGATGACACACATAAGCTGGGCTCTGTAAACTTGAAGGGGTGTGGGCTCTGCTGATGGATGTGGCTTCTTGCCCAGTCCTGTCACTTAACTACTAAGTAATCTGAAGATGTTTACTCCTTATGTTGATCATTTTCTCATCTGTAAAATAAAATTATAGTACCTACCTCATGGGTTATTGTGACGATTAAATGAAAACTGATGTGATGTATTTAACACACTGCCTGCACATATTAGACCAGACATTTCTTAATAAATGTGATTTCTAGACTGTCTTCTTCTTGCCCATATTCATTCTACTTTCTGGGCACTAGACAGTACATACTTGACCTTAGAAACTTTTACATTGGTATTTATGAGAGAACCCTGATTATATGTAGAATATTATGGTATAGTTGTAATTTACTGCTACTATTATATTAGTACATTTTGTTTAGTATGTTCTTGACAAGCTCTAACATGCTTGTTTCTTTTTTTGTTGTTGTTGTTAAAACTATTTTATTCTCCTGCAAGGATGCACTCATTTGGGAGACCTGCAATATCAGGTCAATCTGTGGAGTGGACAGACCAAGACCCTACTTCATTTCCCAGATACAAAGACCCACTTCACATACTGCTCCGGATTGGAGAACAGATCAGATAGTACACTAGATCTTAGTTGAAAGGCCAGGAGTAATAAAACCCTTTCTTTTGAAAGCATATTACTGATTGTACAGAACCAATATGTTAGCAATCTACTGGCATTCTGTACCAAATAGTATGTCATAAAGCTTACTATGCAGTTACATTCCAATTAATATTAATACATACATTGGTGGGGTAGGGGAGAATACTGGGAATTAAACCCAAACTCTGCCCTGAGTTACATTCCCAACTCTTTTGAACAATTTTTAAAGTTTTGAGAAAAGGGGACAGGGATTTAGCTCAATGGCATAAGTGTCTGCCTGGCAAGCAAAAGGTCATGAGTTTGATCCCCAGTACAAAAAATAAATAAAAATAAAAATAAAAATAAAAATAAAAATAAAGGCCAGGGATTTAGCTCAGTGGCATAAAGCATGAGGTTATGAGTTTGATCCCTGGTACAAAAAAAAAAAAAAAATTGAGACAAGGTCCCCTTGCTAAGCTGCTAAACTGCCTAAGGTGGCAACCTGTCGCCCCCTGCTTCCTCTGTCTCTCAGTGTTAGGGCTATGGATATGCACCACTAAGCTCACCAATTTTAATACTTTAGGTTTCATTTGTATGGAGTGATTGCAAAATGTCTTGGTTTTTCTAAACTTCTATATTCAAGGAAAATTTCTGATTTTGATAGAACTGTCTTTCATGAGTAATTGAGACCTTTCACATGTGTGTATTAGTGGAAGCTCAGACATGTGTACATTACCATACATGATTTTTCTTAATAAACTACTGCAAATGACCTACTTGAAACAATCTCTTCCTGCCTTCCATCCCATTTGTTTTGATTTTGCTTTCTGGTGATGAGAATCAAACCCTGGGCCCTGTGTCTGCTTTGGAAGCCTTGTACTGCTGAGTTACACTCCCAGCCTCTTAATTTATACTGGTATTTAAAGCCAGAATCATTTTTTTTTCAACTTTTCTTACTTTAGTAAAGTATACACAACATAAAATTGGTCATTTTAGCCATTTTCAACACACAGTTTAGTGGCACTAAGTACATTCACATTATTGTGCAGTTATCACCACCATCTATCACCAGGGCGTTTTCATAATCTCAGACTGAAACTCTGGATCCTTAAAAACCAGGGCTGTGAAGCCAGGCGTGGTGGCACACACCTGTAATCCCAGCACTCAGGAGTTGAAGTAGAAGGATCACTGTGAGTTTGAGGCCAGCCTCAGCTACACAATGAGTTCAAGGTCAGCCACACTTCATAGTAAGACCCTGTCTCAAAAAAAAAAAAAAAAAAAAAACACATTACTAAACATTTTTCAATAAGCATTATTGTGAAACTTACTTGCTTTAAATTTTTTAAATGACTGAGACAAGGTTTATTGCACTACTGTTTCCAGCAGCAGAAAATACAATTTGACACTACCTACATAGAGTATGTACTGTTAAAATATATATGTAGTAAAATATCTTCACAAAAATTTTCAGAGTTTATCTCATAAAATATTTAGAAGTTTCAACAGCAGTGAAATATAGTTACCTCTTTGAAAACACTAATTGGAAATAATTAAATACAATGTCAGTGTTCCCTTCAAAAAAATATCAGACTTGTCTATAATCTACATGAAATACATATTTTTGTATTGTAGAAACAGTATAAGGTGTGCAACCTTGTATACATGACAGTAATGTTAACTGTATACATTCTGTCATGTAATGTTTTTAGAACTCTTCCTTGGGGCTGGGGATTTAGCTCAGTGGCTTAAGCGCCTGCCTGGCAAGCGTGAGGTCCTGAGTTTGATCCCCAGTACCAAAAAAAAAAAAAAAAAAAACAAAAAAAAAACTCTTCCTTGTTTTATGCTTTTGGAAACAGAGTCTCACTTTGGGGCCGGGGATACAGCTCAGCAGCACACTGCCTACCTGGCAAGTACAAGGTCCTGAGTTTGAGTCCCGGGACCAAAAAAAAAAGAAAAGGAAAAACAGTAACACTCTGTAGTGCAGACTAGCTTTGAACTCACAATGATCTTCTTGCCTCAGCCTCCCAAGTACTAGGGTTATAGGCATGTGCCACATGCCTGTTTTTTTAACACTGAAACTCTTCCCATTATTAAGAATCCTCTATTTCCCCCTTTGTTCAGCTGCCAGCAACCACTATTCTACTTTCTGAACTTGATTGTGTTTTGTTTTGTTTGTTTTTTGAGACCGGGCCTCACTATGTAGGCCAGGATAGCCTCAAACTCAGGGTGATCTTCCTGCCTCAGCCTCCCGGGGCGGCTGGGGTTACAGGCTGAACTTGATTACTTTGTGTAAGTTGAATATATTTCACCTATCATATGTCCTCAAGGTCTGTGTTGTAGCATGTGATAGCATTTCCTTCTAAGCTGAATGTAACATTCCACTGTAGCTACATATATTTAACATGCAATCTATCTCATTGTTAAGGAAAAGATAATGTTACAGCTGTGGCTCAATGTATAGCACCTTTTGTCTTTATGCAGATTATTCACATTTTAATAAATCCTTTCATTACTCAAGGATTCAGAACACTTGTTCCTGCTAAGACCTGGAGCTGTGAAGTGGCATCTGGCTCTCGCAGTGTTGCTGACATCACTAGAGACCTGCAGTTCACTGACTTCCACACAACAATTATTTCGGTGCCTTCTGTGCACCAGGTACTGGGTAAAGGTCAGTTTTTCTGATTGAAAGAATTTGTGACACAATCTTTCATTTTTCACAACAAGGAAATACTTCAGTTGGGACTATGAAAGTAGTGTGGTTTGCAGCTAATAGGTTGAAAGATACTGATGATTAAATACTCCTGTCTGAATGTTGTAAAAATTTTAACATCTTGATAAAAAGCATTTTATGATTATCTTGCTGTGTGACTCAGCCTAAGAAGGTTTTTCAGTTTATAATAAATGACTTCTGTAAAAAGACTGCCACTAATGCCGGGGATTTAGCTCAGTGGCTTAAGCGCCTGCCTGGCAAGCGCAAGGTCGTGAGTTCGGTCCCCGGTACCCAAAAAAAAAAAAAAGAGAGAGAGAGAGATAAAAAAAGACTGCCACTTGATACTTCATTCAAGAGGTAGATGGACTTTTTTTTTAAATCAAAAAAAGCAGCATGGCATGGTGGCATATGCCTGTAATCTTAGCACTCTGGGAGGTTTAGGCAAGAAGATCTCAAGTTCGAGTCCACCTAACGTGTAGCTAGTGGCTATTTAGCAACTTAGCGAGACTATCTCAAAACAAAAACATAGTAAGAGGGCTAGGAATGCAGCTCAATGCAAAGGCCCTGGGTTCAGTCTCCAGTACCACCACCAAACAAAAGGAAGAAAAAGAAGTTTCGTTTATGTATTTACAAGAGAGAGTGCTACCCAACAGCTAAGTTCCTATTTGTGCTGCCCAATTTGGTAACTTCACGTGGGCTCTGGGGCACTTAAAGGGTAGCAACTGTCACTGAGAAACTCAAGTTTTAATTAACCATTAGTTATTCTGGGCACTGAACTCAGGGTCTCCTGCATGTTAGGCAAGTGCTGTATCACTGATCTCCATCACCAGCCATAATTTCATTTAATTTAAATTTACATTGCCAACATGTTGCTAGTGGTTATAATGAGCAAATACAGAACACAAGTCTAAGAGGTCACAGACCATGTCTACTTTGGGCACTTATTTCTTCCCAATTTTGTATTCCACATTCATACATAAAGTAAGTATGAGTGAATAAATGAATTTGAAAATAATTTTTGTCCTTTAAAAGTTGAGGTGCTTTGTTTTTTGAGACAGGCTCTCCCCATGTAGTCCAGGTTAGTCTTGAACTCGTTATATAGCCCAGGCTGGCCTTGACCCATGGCAATCCTTCTGCCTCAGCCCAGGTCTGGGATTACAGGTGTGTGTCACCACACCCAGCTCAAAGCAGAGGTGTTTCTGCTGTCTTTTATTTTATTCCCTATGATAACTTGTAACTATTATGTGATACAATGTGTTTTCCCATTTCTTTCAATGTACTCCATCACATTAACTTTATCTGCTCTTTTAAAGTATGAAAGTGTATCTTATCAAACTTAAAAGCTATTGTTCAGGGGCTAGGGATTTAGCTCAGTGGCTTAAGCGCCTGCCTGGCAAGCGCGAGGTCGTGAGTTCGATCCCCGGTACCAAAATAAACACATAAATAAATAAATAAATAAATAAAAATAAAAAATGAACTGCAGTTATAAATTCTGTACAATTCAAGCAAAAGCTATTGTTCAGTTTTTAAATTCTGGGACCTGTGGGACAGAAACTGGGACTCAGAATTGAGATACATCATAATGGACTCTTGACATCTGACATCAGCATAATAGTTGTCATTGTTCTTTGTTCCATTTACACAACTTCTTCAAAATGCTTTTCCTTCCTTCAGTGTTTTAAGTCAGAAACTAGATAAGCAGGTTTTGTATTGTTTTGTATTATGATGTTTATGTGACAATGTGGGTGAAACTGAATGACATTAAGTCAAAGGAACTGCCTAACTGTTCTCTTCCCGGAGAACGCCATACAATTAAGGGTTAGCAGAAAAATTCTGCAAAAAAGTTAACTGTAGTGCGCTGGAAATACGGAATCATGAATGGTTGTGTAGCTGAACCTTTAAACTAGGATGCAGAGCAGAGGTCTGCAAACTGTGGCTTGCTGGCAGAATATAGCCTGTTACCCTCTGTGCTTATGCAGGTGGCCTGTAGAGTAAAATCACTGTTTAACATGTAAGTGGGAGAAAAAATTTAAAAGTATGCATTGACATGAAAGTGTGAAATTAGAATTTCAGTGTTCGTTGTTTTTCTGAATCACAGTAACTTTCATTTTATTTACACATTATCCAGGCCTTTTGTGCCCGAAGTGGCAGGGGTGAGTAGTTGTGACAGAGACCATATTACTTACAAAGCCTGAAATTCTCTGCAGCAAACACTATTAAAAAATAGGAAAGGCTATTAAAAAATAGAATGATGTGACACTGCAAATCAAGTGTCACAGGCTTGTTTAAAATACAGACTTCGCATTTGGTAACTGTTTAACTGATAGGTCAGCCCACAGTTGGAGCATACGTGGTTTCATGGGAGGAGAACGAAAATTAAAGAGTATCTGACCTACCAGTGACTGAAGAGCAACATTTAGAAAGACACAGAGTCAAGAACAAGACAGATTCTGAAAGTAATCTGGGGTGTCTAAAAGTAAATTGGTCTTTGAGGGAATGCTGGGAGATGAAACTGATGGTCCAGGCCAAACTCACAAGAAAGAACCTTTCTGGTACCAGGAAGTTTTCAAATCTTTTAAAAAGGTTAGCCTGGGCTAGAAAAAGCTTTCTCCCATTCCCTAGAGATTCTGATACCAAACTGCAAGAAATCCCCATAATGTGTGATGAGGAAAGTAATCCAAGAAAGGATGAAGTGAGGGTGGGGTGTGGGAGGTCTTGATGTCTTGTTTGAGGTGTAGCATTTGTAATAAGGTAGCTGTTTTGAGATTCATCAGGAGAGTGAAACTGGGAAAGCTACTTCAAAGGAGCTGTTAAGCCTGGAAGGTTGAAGCAAGAACACTGAGAACTGAATTCAAGGTCAGCCACCACTTGGGGAGAGGGGAGATTTGTCTCAAAAATACCAAAGGGAACTGTTCAGAGTGCTTTAAAATAATAAAATGTTGCAAGCAGGTCAAGAGGTTGCAACAGTTAATTTGCATCAGTCTTATTCTGCAAATGATTTGAATAGGTAAGATTTCAAATGGACCCTAATAGTAGGGAGATATCTAAATAGGACTCTTGAAAATGAAAATAATAAAATTTCTGAGATATGGACCAAGAAGATGAAAAGTAAAGGAACACAGAATACACTGTTTTAAGCCAGTCATGGTGGTGCACACCTGTAATCCCAGCACTCAGAGCGGAACGCAGGAAGATCACAGTTAAAGACAGTCTGGTCTATACACAGCAAGACCTTGTCTCAAAAAACGCAAAACAAAACAAAAAGTTGTTTTAAAATGTTGGTAATATTAGCTAGTATTTTTTAACTAATATTCTAATGAACAAACTAGTAGTCAATTTTGACTACTATAATTTGTAATTTGTGTACAGGTGTTTACATGGAAAGAGGTAAATTTTACAAAGGTTTTTTTTTCTCTTTGTAATTATTTTTTGAAACTTATTCTTGAGTTGGGCACATGCCTTGCAATCAATTACTGGGGAGGTTTAGGCAAGAGAATCATAAGTTGAAGGCCACTATGGGCAACTTATTGAGACTATAGGAAAATTAATAAACAAGAGCTACAGATGTAGCTCAGTGAAAAAGCATTCCTGGGTTTGGTGCCCAATAATGCCCACCTCTCCAAAATTACCAGTCCTAAATTTTAATTTACTACAGCTTCACTGTCTTGCTTAATGGTTTTACTTCTATTACCACATAGTACTAGAAGCTCCTGGAATGAAATGAATTTTAAACTATATATATCCTCTTTACTTGAAATGCTGATTGGTTTACTTAAAAAATGAGATCATTGAAAATAGACTAATATGCCTAGCTATATTCTCATTTTTGTATATACTTACTTAGTTACATACTTTTTGAATTCTGAACTTTGACCTGTTTTACTGAGGTATAACTGATATACTAAACTGTATATATTTGACAAGCTTTGACACATATATACATCTCTGAAACTATCACTGTAATTTTGACAATAAACATTTCCTCTGTTATCTCCACAAGTTTATTTCTGCTACTTCGTTCTCTATTCCTCCCTGCTCCTCCCAGTTTAAGACAACTCCTACATCTTTTGTCATTTTTGATTTTGTAATTTCTAAAACATAGAGCTGTAACACATGCATCCTTGTGTGTCTACTTCTATAAGATAGCATAATTATCTTGAGATTTACTTATCTTAAATATACCAATATTTTCATTCCTTTGCATTTCTAAGTAGGATTCCATGGTGTCGACACAACAGTTTGTTATAGTAGTTGATGAGCATTTGAGTTTTTTCCAGTTTTGACTTTTACAAACATAGCTGCTAGAAACATCTCTGTACAGGTCTTAATATGGACACATTCTCACTTCTTTGGGGATGAGGCGGCTAGGTCACACAGAAGTAGATGAGTCTCAGTTTTTAAGAATCAAACATTTTCTAAAGTGGCTTTTACTGTTTCTGCTTCTCACCAACTATGTGCAGGTGCAGCACCTTGCTCCACTCTTTACCCAGCTCTTGGCACGGCCAAACTTCTTAATATTCTAGTACTCTAATAAGTGTGTGCTGGGACCCCGATGTGGTTTCAAACTCTGTTTCCAAATGACTACTGTAGTCCTCCCCAAAGAGACTGACTGGGTCTTATATTAATTTTTGGTCCAAAAGATGCTTATTTTCAGAGGATGTCTTATATTTTCATACCATTTGCATTTATGTACAACAATCTATACTTATTCATCACTTCTTGGTTTTCTGGCTGAGATCAACTGTAGTGTATTCATTTACTTACATACAAAAATCAATACTTATTCAGGTACAAAAATCTACATTTACTCAAATACAATCATGTCATCTTTTTCTGGAACATCATCATAACTTTTTTTTTTTGGTACCAGGGATCGAACTCACAACCTCATGCTTGCCAGGCAGGTGTTTATGCCACTGAGTTAAATCTGCAGCCCCATCATAATTCTCTAAATCCCAAATTCCAGCCTGAATTTCTTGTGACTCCATTTCCTACAGAACCACTGGCCTTAAACTCTCATGTCCAGCAACAGAACTCTCTTTAAATGAGCACTTCTTGTCAACAAAACCTGCTTATATTGCACTAACACAGCTGTCAGTGATTTCATTCCATGGATTCTTCAAACAAGTCATGACACAATAATGATGATAGTTAAAATAGTGATGGTCCCAAAAACGTACAATACGTACTGTGAAATAGGAAGAAAATGTTCAAAAGGGGAGGAGAACCAGAAGGGGAAGGGGGATAGGAAAGAAGGAACAGTTAAAAAAATAAGAAAGAAAACATGGAAACAATGCTTTGTAAACACAGAGAGGAAGAGTTGAAGGGAGGGTAGAGGAATGGGGGGAAAAAGTATCATGTACATGCACAAATTCTCTATGATGAATGTGATCGCTATATGTATCTAAAATGCACCAATAAAATCTAATTGTAAAAAAATGATGGTCCACACAAAAGTGACAAAAAACTGCAGCTCTAAAATTCAGAAAACCTTTATTTCATATGAATGCATCAAGTACATCCATTACAACACACAACATATTGGATTAAAAAGACTCGTATTAGACATAACCATGTCCATCTGTTTATTAAGTGAACACTTGAATTGTGCACTGTGTCTGCAGTCCAATCGGTCACTCAGCAATACAGCGTACCTCAAGTTCATCTGTTCACATACTCATTTACCTCTTGTCCAAAGGTGCCTACTTGGGTATTTACACCTGTAGCTTATACTGTTTAAAGTATTAATGTCAATAATATTTACTTGTAATTATATATTAATACAGTATTATAGTTCAATACATCCATCATGTGCTGCAATAATGGAACATTCTAAATGCATTCATTTGACTGATCTTAATTGAAACTTATCTTTGGAATGAGTATTAGGAGCACCCTAAAAAATCATGCTAGGGCTTATTTTCCAGTTAGGTCTTATTTAGGGAAATACAAAAAGTTGAGCATCTTTTCATGTGCATATCGGACATCCCTAAAATTTGTCTGCAATGCCTTTCAACTTTTTTATAGAAACTGGGTTGTAGACATATGTGGTGGCACACACCTGTAATCCCAGCACTCAGGAGACTGAGGCAGAAAGATCATGTTGAGTTCAAAGCCAGCCTAGCCTACAGCATGAGTTCAAGACCAGTTTGGACTGCATAGCAAGCCCCTGTATTGAAAAAAACAAAAACAAAAAAACTGGGTTGCATATTTTCTAATTTTAAAAAATATATTTATGCAAAGTTTCTTATAGTTTCAGAATGCTTTTACAGCTGTTATTTAATTTTTTCAAAATCTAGAAGGTGGAATGGGGCAAACATGATAAATCTAAGTTTATATCTGAGGGCCAAGGATATAGCTCAGCGACACAGTGCCTGTCTGGCAAGCACAAAGTCCTGAGTTCCATCCCCGGTACCAAAAAAAAGAAGTTTATATCTGAGGTAACAGGATTTGAAAAATGTTCACACCCTATCTGATACACCTGAGCAAGGGCCAAGTTGGGCCTAATACAGTGACTAGTTATACATGAGAGAGTTATATGCTTGATGTCCATGTAGTTTCCAGATAGGTATGACTGTTCCATATTGGTTGCTGATGGCTCGGGGAAAGCAGTGTGGGCCTGGTACCATGTGAGAGATACTGAAACATACTTGCTGACTGAGTGGGAGAGGATGTTGTGGCTTGTCTCCCAAAGCCTTAGGCAGTCACAGGTGGAGAGTTTTGAAGGTGGCTGAATAAAGGTACATAATATAAACAAGCATGTGATGCTGGGATTAAGGCTGCCCCACACTGGGTGCAGCTGGCACCAATCAATAAGCTCGCAACCTGGATGGACTATAAAGGAACAGAAAGTAGGCAGGTTGCTGCTGCCACCGCTGCTGCTGCTGCTGCTGCTGCCGCCCACCCTGCCATGGACTGTTTCTTCTCTGCAATGCCCCTCTGTCCATGCCATCCTGCCTCAGAACCAGCTATCTATGGACTGAAGCCTCCACAAACTGTGAGCTGAAAGTAACTTTTCCTCCTTCAACTTGTGATATTGAGTATTTTTGTCTCAGTAGCAAAAAAAGTAACTAAGAGAATATGTGTTTTTAGATTGTTCTTCCTTACAGTGTTACCAATCAGGTGTTTGGTTCTCAATTTTCAGTCATGGAGACTACAAATATAAAAACTGCCTATGGCTTGTTAGCTTTATTCAAAATTTTTAATTGAAGTATAAAAGATATATAAAACACATTTATGTGTACAAATCACCGAATTATCAAGCATGAATCAACCCTTATAACTCTATGCCAGTCAAGAAATAGAATATTGCCAGCAATCTAGGAGCCCCCTACATCCCTTCCAAATCACTGTACCTTTACATTCCTCAAAGGTAATCACTTTTTAAAATATTTTTGGCTGACTTATTTGTTCTTCTTTATGGACCACAGTATTATAACGCAAATGAATGCACAAATGTGTAGTGACTAAATCAGGATAATTACCTTCTCCAGCTCTTCAAATATTTGTGTGTTGAAGGTCTTCAAACCCTTCTGCTTTCTAATTATTGAGTTTTAAAGTTTCTTTACACATAATCTGGGTAAATGTCCTTTATGAGTTTATAAATAGCTTCTTCTGTTTTGTAGCTTGTTTAGCACTGGGACTAAGCCTAGAGCTTCATGCAAGGCCTCTACCACTACAGCCACAGGCCAGCCCTGCCATGAGGCTTCGGAAGAAGTCCCCAGCTGTGTACGGTGGCACAGGCCTGTAATCAATATTCTGGCGGCCTAAGGCAAGAGAACAGCAACTTGAGCCCAGTGTAGCCAATTTAGGGACTTCACAAGATCCCTGTCTAAAAGTAAAACCAACCACAGAAGTTCTTGATTTTTATGAAGTTCAATTTACTAATTTTCTTTCAGGTACGTACTTTGGTATTGATGTTATGCAGTCATTCCCAAGTCCAGCTCCTTTACCACTCAACCAAGTCCGATTAGTCAAATACAGGATGAACAAAAATTATATACTGTTTCATTAATTTTTGTAAGATAAAAGAAAATATAAAAATGACAATTTTATTCAACACTTTTTCTGTGTATGGTGTATCTTAAAACATTCAATACACAACACAATGTTACAAAAAAAACTCCACAATGTTATAATTTGAACAGTGGCATCCAGTCTAATTCTTTTTACATTGATGTCTGTCTTTGAACAACACACTTTATAGTGTTGTGTTGGCCTTTCCTCTTTTCTGTGTTTGGTGTAATGTCAATAAAAAGCCTACAAACTAGTTATAATGGTGAAGACATTGATGATGACCATCCTGATTGGCATTTTGCTAACCCGTATTTTTCAATTATTTGGTCTATTAGACCTAGTCTAAGTTGTAAGTTACTTTTCTTTCTTTCTTTCTTTCTTTTTTTTTTTTTTTTTGAGACAGGAATTTGCTGTGTAGTTCAGGTTGACCTTGAGTTAATATATAGCCCAGGCTGGCCTTGGACTCGAAGTGATCCTCCTGCCTCAGCCTCCCAAGCACTGGGATTACAGGCATGCACCACCACATCTGGTATAAGTGACTTTCTGATACTCCTTGTTTTGAATGTATTAAACACATTCCATACAGTTTGGACCAGAAGATGCATACATATTTTGTAAAGATATTTTTTTCCTCACTTTTGATTACAGGATAATTGTCAACTCTGTCAACATCACCCATAGAACTATTACAGTCACTGACTGCTACTAGAATTTCTTTTATTTCTCTTTCAAGTTCTATCACTTCTGCACTATGAATACTTGACAATAAGGAAATGTCTTTTTTGTCTTTCCATTGCATAACACAAATTTTTCCTCTGTGATATGCTAACGTTTTTCCCTTTTTCAGGTTTTTCTTTGCACATTTTTTGGCACTTCCTTCCTATTGGGTCTCAGTGTCCCCAGTGTCCCAAATGTGTCCATTCCGCATTGTAAAAGAGTATCTCAGAGTTCTGGAGAAGTATAAGCATCTAATATACTTATGATAAGAGTTTTTATAGATTGTAGCACAAAATCATAGGCTAATTTTCACAAACACAAACTAGTTAAGAGAAAACAACCCAAACATTATATGTCACTAGAAACAAAAATAGAAGGCAAACACAACGTTCTAAATTTAAAAAGTCTGCAGAAGTAGTCGATATAAAACAAACAGAGCCAGACACTTAGCTCAAAGATGCAGCGCCTGCCTGCCAAGCGTGAGGTTCTGAGTTCAACTGCCAGTATCCAAAAAACTAAACTAAAATAAAATAAACAGACAGACATAGTCTCTCTCAAACAAGAATTAACTGGTTGAAAGGACACCTTCTGGGTAACACTCAGGATACTATATAAACAAACACAATGCCCAAATGACACATAGGGTAAACTGCTAAGTGCTTAGCGGTCTTTCAGATGCTATTTAGTTTTAAGTTTTGCTTCTAGACTTATGATCAATTTTGAGCTAATTTTTGTGAATAGAATGAAGTATAGATTAAATCAAAAGTTTTTTAGCCAAGCCTGTTGGTACACACCTGTAATCCCAGCACTTGGGAGGCTGAGGCAAGAGAATCACTGCTAGTTTGAGACCAGCCTGAGTTACAAAGTGAGCTCAAGACCAGCCTAAACTGCACGGCAAGACCCTGTCTCAAAAAGACAAAAAAAAAAGTTTATTTTTTAACAAATGGATTCCACGGGCTGGGGACATAGCTCAGCAGCACAGCGCCTGCCTAGCAATGGCAAGGTCCTGGATTTTCGGTTGGGTATGTTAGTCCATCCATGTAATCCAAGATACTTGAGGAAACTAAGATAGGAGAATCATAAGTTCAAGGGCAGCCTGGTCAACTTAGCAAAACCTACGTCAAAAAAAGAAGGGTGTAATGAAACTGTAGTAGCCCCATGCAAGGAGACCTGCCTAGGAGCCCAGAGTTCAATTCCTAGGACCCCCCAAAACAAACATACAAATAGGATTTGATTTCTCCAGCATTGTTGTGGAAAACTCTCGTTCTTTAACTAAACTGCCTTTGCACCTTTGTCAAAAATTAGTTAACCATCAATACGTGTTCTACTTCTGGTCCCTCTGTTCTCTTCAAAATATTCTTTGTCTTGATGCCCAGACTATAGTATCTTCATTACTGGGGCTTCAGCAGCAACCCGAAGTCAGGCAATGTACGGTCTCTGAATTTGTTATTTTTGCCAAGGATTTAGCTCTGCAGCACAAGCTCTTGCCTGGCAAGGGTGAGGTTGAGTTCGATCCCCGGTATAAAAAAAAATTTCTTTTTTAAAACTAATATTGCCAGGCGTAGTTGCACATGTATCTACTCCTAGACCTCAGAAGGCTGATGCAGGAAGATTGTTATGAGTTCAAGGCCAACCTCAATTACACAGTGAGACACTGTCTCAAAAAATTAATATCTAGGAAAAAGAAAATCCTGAGGTTTTTATTGTGATTGCACTGAATTTACAGACCAATTTTGAAGAACTGACAACTCGGGGCTGGGGATTTAGCTCAGTGGCTTAAGTGCCTGCCTGGCAAGCGTGAGGTCGTGAGTTCAATCCCCGGTACCAAAAAAAAAAAAAAAAAAGAACTGACAACTCTGAATTTTTGCTGTATGAATATAATATATATCTGATTTAGATTTTCTATGATTTCAACAACATTTTGTAGTTTTCACTGTGTAGGTCTTACTTGGTTTTTTCTAAAGAGTTTACTATTTTCTGTTTTCAGTAGTATATACCTTTAATGTCAATTCTTTAAACTTTAAAATGATTGCATCATGGTAACTTCTTTTGGGAATAGGTGTGTGTGCACAGTAGCGACTTCCCGTAGCTCCGCCGCCCATGGCTTGCCCACCATTGCCACATCCATGTGCTGCATCTGTTCTGGTTGTTGAGCCCACACTGATCCATCACTGTTCCTCGAAATCCAGTTTCCACTAGGGTGCACTCTCAGTACGCTCCACATATCTGGACAAGTGCATGACACATGTCTGTCATTACATTACTACACTGAATGAACAGTTTCTCTGCCCTAAAAATCCTGAGCTCTGCTCCTGGCAACCACTGGTCTTTTTACTGTTGACAGATTTTGCCTTTTTAAAGAATGTCACACAGCTGGAATCATACAGTTTTGTTACCTCATCAGACTGGCTTCTTTCACTGAGTAACAGCATTTAAATTTCCTCTGTGCTTCTTCTTGGCTTTAAGCTCATTTCCTTTTAATGCTGAATACTATTTTGTCATTTGGATCTACCAGTTTATTCATTCATACACCTACTAAAGAATATCTTGGCTTTCCCAAAGTTTAGGCAATTATGAAGGAAAGTGTAATGACCCACATGCAGGTATCTGCGCTGATACAAATTTCCACATCTTCTGGGTAAACATCAAGAAGTACCATTACTGTACTGTATGAGAAGAGCATGTTCAATTTTGCAAGAAACCACCAAACTGTCTTTTAAAGTAGTTGTACCATTTTTCACTCTTGCCACAACGAATGGGAGAGGCCTTTTTTGTTCAACACATTCAGTACAGTCAGTGTCCTAGGTTTTGGCCACTTTTGAGACAGTGTGCCACTACATAGTTCAAGCTAGCCGTGAACTCACTATGTAGTCCAGGCTGGCCTCGAACTCTCAGCAGTCCTCCTACCTCAGCCTCCCAGAGTGCTGAGATTATACCATGTGCTACCACTCTGTAGTCTTGACATTCTCATAGGTATGCAGCACTATCTCCTTGTTTTAATTGGTTTTTCCCTGAAAACATATGATGGAATATCAAGTCATATGCCAATTTGTCATGTGTATCTCTGGTAATGCGTCTACTAACAATTTTTCATGTATTCTGGGTAATAACCCTCTATCAGATGTGTCTCTTGGAAATATTTTTCCTGTCTTTCAGTCTCTTGTCAGTGAATTTTCTGAAGCAGAAGTTTTTGGTTTTTGCTGTTGTTGTTGTTTTGGTACCAGGAATTAAATTCAGGACCTTGCGCTTGCCACTTATGCCACTGCGTTATATCCCCAGCCCCTGGAGCAGAAGTTTTAATTTGAATAAAGTCTTGCATGGATTGAACTTGGTATGGTACTAGAATGTCATAACTATACTTGAAGTCACTTAGATTTTCTCTTGTGTTATTTTCTGGGAGTTTTGTCGTTTTGCATTTTGCGTTTTAGGTATATAACTCATTTTGAGTTAATTTTTGTGAGGATGTAAAGTCTGTGTCTAAATTTTTTTAATGTAGATGTCCAGTTGTTTCTGCTCTATTTGTTGACAAAACCGTCTTTCCAGGCTGAGGCAAAAGGAATGCCATGAGCTGGAGGCCAGCCTGGTCCACACAGTGAGTTCAAGGCCAGCCAGAACTACATAGCAAAACTCTGTCTCAAATAAAACAAAACCTCTACCTCTCTTTTCTCTATTGAATAGCCTTTGCTCCCTGGCTGTATTTATGTTAGTCTATTCTGGTTTCCAGTAATCTGTCTGTCCTTCTGGTATCACACTGTTTTGATTACTGTAGCATTATTGTTAAGTCTTGGAGTCAAAAACTTAGTTCTCCAACCTTTTTTTCTCTTTTTCAAAACAAAAGCAGTCAGTGTGTAGTCATTACTGCATTTTCCTGAGGTTGGCATGCAGCTCATGGATGACAACAGGTGATCAGAAAATTCTTATGGAATAAGCCAACTGAAGAACCTCAATGCTACCCAGCTCTGTGCTGGCTTCGTTTTGGGGTGCTTTTTGTTTTGTTTTGTTGTTTTGTTCTGGTTTGGTTTGGGTTTTTTGGTCTTCTTGAGACAAGGTCTCACTATGTAGTTCAGGCTGGGTTTGAACTCACTATAGAGCCCAGACCAGCCTTGAATTCATGTGGATTCTCTTACTGCCTCAGCCTCCCAAGTGCTGATATTACAGATGTGTGCCACTACACTCAGCTTAATTTCCACAACTGCAATTATTTAAATCATCCAGTGTTTTCATCAAATGTCTCAAGTCTCCCTGCTACTTAACTCTGGATGAAATCATAGACCTGACAGGGATCACCTGCTGGGGACAATGAGTAACACCTCTTCGCAATGTGTAGCTCTGATAGTAATTGTGTTGTTCTAACTCACTTTGAGGATACACACTTAGCTGATATATCTTTTATAAATAACAGAACTTATTCAGGAAAATAAAGACTTAAGCTGGCACATTAGATGCATAAAGAAAATTTTATCATGATTTCTTGCTTTTCCTTTTTTCCTATTCTGAAACTTCCTAAACTACTACAAAAACACCACAAAAAATAAGAGCTACCATTTAGCATGTATGATGTGCTACACAAAAGATAATAAGTATCTCATTTAACTCTCACACCTCCTTACTGAGATTAGCTCTATTTCAGGATGAAGAAACTCAGCCTTAAAACAACCTGAACCAAGCAAGTGTAAAACTGCACACGTACAACTGTAATCCCAACTACTCAGAAAGCCAAAACATGCAGATTGCAACTTCAAGGCCAGCTCAACAACTTAAAAGACCTGTCTCAAAATAAAAAATGAAAAGGTTAGGCACATAGTTCAGTGGGAAAGCCCTGCTTTCAATCCCAATCCCTGGTACTGCAAAAAGAAGGGAGAAAAACACCACTGAGAAAAGTGATGCTACTAGACTAGAATCTCAGGCTGGGGGTGCAGATCACAGTGTGTGTTTAATACGTACCAGGCCCCGGGTTTGAACCCAGCTTCACAAAACAAAATAAATTTTAAATCACTGAAGTCTATAAAGCTAAGGCTGGAAACATGGTTACACTTCTTTAACAAATGTCTCCATAGATGAGCATGATGCCACACCCCTGTAATCCCAGAGCTAGGAGCCTTAGGGAGGAGGATCACTGTGAGTTTGAGGCCAGTCTGTACTACATGGTGAGTTCAGGGATAGCCTAAACCACATGGTGAGACCTTGTCTAAAAAATATTAATAAATAAGAATAAAAACTGTCTCCCTGTATAACAAGATATTCTACATAAACCACCTTCTTTCTATCCCATTCCTCTTACATATGGACATAAGATACTACAGACCCAGTAACAGGTTAAGGAGTCTCCAGGCAGATATTCATATTCTCATTCTCACACCCATCCCTCCATAAAAGGAAGAATTCAAAAATAAATCTTTTAAAATAGTCTCTCTTATTCCAGAATGGCTTGTCTTTCTGTAGACGGGTAGTTTCAAAGACATTAAATCAGAATCCCAACCCTTCTTCAGTAGCACTAAGCTGAAGCACGAGATAAATGGCCTTCATCAAGCAACCTGCTCCTCAGGCCTGCGTTTCTCCTCCAGTGGCTACGTGGACTACATCAGGACAGTGGACTTGAAACCATGCTCCAAGAAGCTGCCTCAAGACCCTTACAAGGGTGAAGAGCAGATCAGGTGGCTGAAACCAAACTCTGGCAGCCAATTCTCCCAGAAGGAAGATACTTTCTCCATATATAACACGGCTCTACTTAGGATTTTATTTAAAAGCACTCTGTTATTGCAAAATAGATGGTTCAAGTACTTCCCTATAAAGTCCTTGCTACTTCAAGCATATGAAATAATTTTATCTACGAAAGATTTACTCAATTTTATATTAGCTCTGTAATTAACATTCAGCAAAAAATTTTTAAAGATAAACACACCACATTCCATACCAGGCCCTCAAAAACTATCACTGGACTATTCTAGAAATGAAAACAACAGGGTAAGATTCCCTACACAAATGAATGCAAGAGCCAGCTAGGGGCAGAAATAGCAGCACCAACCTTGTCCTGGATGCCAGAAGCAATGGTAACACCTGGTGATCAAAGGAAGCAGCCCAGCACATAGTCAGGGCTGCAACAGCCAGTAGTCTCTTCTCAGTAGACTTTCGACCTTTACTACAGCTGAGTTAAACTTGCGCTTCCTTAGGATATAACTCCTGGCTTCAAGTCTGTTTTTACCCTTTCTCCCACTCCATCTACCAAGCCAGTCTAGAACACACAGGCCATCCAAAGGCACAGCGCTGAAACTTGAGCAGCACAGCGGTACAGGAACCCACATGGTAGACTAGATGAAGCTGTTCTAGCTTCACCCTTGGTAGTGGTAATGCTCCTGGAATTAATGAAGGTTAAAGGCTTAAAAAATTGGCAATAGTCACGTAACTTTTAAGAAAGCAACCCAAGACTTGATATTAAAATGTGATATTATCACCAGCCAGGTATGGTGGGACATGGGATGATGAGACTGGAGCATTCAAGTTCTAGCCCAGCCGGGCAATTTAACAACTCAGCAAGACCCTGTCTTGAAATAAAAAAAGGCTTGGATGCAGGGCAGTATGAATACCCCACAGAAAGAAAAAAACCTCTCTAATCCTTATTCTTTGTGACCATAATTTAAATGGATCAGGACCCACCTAGCAGATGAGTAAAGCACAGTTCTGGGTGTATCTCTGGATGACTGACACTTTAGCAAACTGAAGATGGCAACAAACCTAGGTTTGCAGCCTGGGTACAATAAAAGGGAAAGAGTGCACTGTTTTGAAGGAAAGCAGTCTTCTTGAACAGTACATCTCCTGCTACCAGCAGACTCACACTAGTAATCTTCAACCTTGGACTGGCGCTGTGTCCCTGATCCTCCTTATGCTGTGGCTTGGATCTGCTTGGACCAAATAGCGACACAGTCCTCCAGTGCACAGACGGTCACTGTGGACCCTCCTACCTTGTTTAAGCCTCTTTCACAGTTACACATATACTTCCTGTTGATTCTGTTCCTCCAGAGAGCCCTAATACAGTATGTGACAAAAACAGTACTATTTGCCTATACTAGACAAATGAAATAGAAAAATTTTTGACAGTACTGACCCAGCATCAAACCCAGCACCTCTGCACTGAGCTACATTCTCAACCCTTTTTTATTTTTACTTTAGAATAGCAGCTCCATAAGTAGCTAAATGGTCCAAGCTGGACTCAAAACTTGCAATCCTCGGGCCACAGCCTCCCACAGTACTGGGATTATAGGCAAGCACCACCTCACCCTGATGGAAACATTCTTCATAAACTGTCAAGATTTTTAAAAACAAAAACAGAAAGAAAAAAAAACTGGTCACAATAAAATCTGATGGTCATCAATGATAAGCAAAATTAACAAAGTTACCAAACCTTCCTCAAATCTCATTATCCCTACATTTCCCTGACTCACTGGTTTGTCCTCTTTAAACCACTGGCTTTCTTTATTTTGCCTCAACAGACATTTTCCAAAGTCAGACCCAATCCCTCTCTCTTCACCCTCGTCCTGAGCTAAACTGATTCTGATCTTGTCACCCTACTTATTCTTAACCGTGTATTTCAAGCCCCAGTTTCCTGACTGCATCACACTTCTTTTGAGATGTGTCATTTCAAGCTGAAAGTACTCTCTTGCTTCTCTCTTAATAACTTCTCCCCAAGCACCTGTAATCCCTGCACTTAAAAGAGGCCTGAGGCAGGCGGGACTGCCACCGATTTGAGGCCAGCCTGAGCCACATAGTGAGTTCAAGGCCAGTCTGAACTACATAGCGAGACCCTGTCTCAAAAGAACAAAAAAACTACTCCAAACTTTCTTAATCTCCATTAAAGGTAGCAAAAGTCAAACAAAAAAATTTTAACTGCTTTTCCTCATTTCCCCTTATATGCTAGTTCCAGGTCTAGTCTTTTTTCCTTTAAAAGATCTTTTCCAAAATTTGGGAGCCTTAAAATAGTTCAGTCTTTGACCCAGTATTTCCATTTGCAGAGCTCCACGGAGGCTATGAAAATTGGTTATGGCTGGGTGTGGTGGTACACAGCTGTCAAATGAGCACTCAGGAGGCTGAGGCAGGAGGATCATGAGTTCACAGCCATACATTGAGAGTTCAAGGTTGACCTGAAATACGTAATGAGACTCTGTGTCAAAAACCAAAAAGAGAGAAAAGTTGGCTATGAAAAGATTTTAAGGACATGGAAAATTCTGTTACATTTATAACATAAAATAAAATAGAAAGATACAAAATCATGTATAGTATAAGCCATAATGAAGTAACCACACACAGCCTGCCCTTGTTTTAAGTGGCAAATTATTACTGGCTCTTCTAGATCCAGTCTGCATGCTCCCTTGACTTACAGTTTATTTTTAGATTACAAAAGGAAATTCAAAATTATTTAGAAAGAGATCTACAACAATACATACCTCATCTGATCAAAAATACAGTGAATGTTTAAATTTAAACATGTATTATAGAGCCAGGGATTTAGCTCAGTGGCATAAGCGCCTGCCTGGCAAGCATAAGGTCTCGAGTTCAATCCCCAGTACCAAAAAAAATTTAAAACAATAAATGTATTACAGTGAAAGACACGGTCATTAATTCCCCTCAAACTACTCTCCCTTGCTTCACTTAATCCATCATTCTTGCCACTTTCTCTTTTCCAGCATCTGGAAGTCTTTAGATTAACAGACTAAAAACAATTATGTAAACAACGTACACCTTTGCGGGTAGATACATTGACCATGCTGATCTTAGCACTTTCGACAGCAGTTCTATAAGTGTTTGGGTTTTTTTTTTTTTTTTTTTTACCAGGAATCAAACTCAATCTCACACTTGCCAGGCAGGCAATGTGCCACTGAGCTATATCCCTGCCCCTCTGTAAGTTCTCTCTCAAGTCTTTCTGAGGTGTGAGCAAATGCAATGAATGTTGTCACCGAGTGCCTCCAACCGAAAGGCAGGTTCATGGGAACGTCATGCTGGGTCCAGGGATCTAGCTCATGGCACCCCCCACCAAAAATATCATGATGTGTCCTCATCCACCATACCCACCAGATCAGACAACACGCAACTTCTGGCTGTTCTCCAGTCAAAATGACCACGAAAGAAACATTTTAAATTGATTCACAACACTGAGGCAGCCACAACAGTGCAACTGAACACTCACAAAAGAGGCCTTTCAGAACTGCTTCAGAAAGTAGCAAGAACAATGGAAGACTGTAAATACGGTTCAACATGAGGAGATATATTCTGTGCGGGGAATTAATGGCAATGTGTCTTTTACTGTAATAAATTTTTTTAGACATCCACTGCATTTTTCAGTCACACTTTGCATATGTGACATGGAACTCATCTAAAAATCTATGAAGACTTTCTATAAATCAATACACAATGCAGTGTTTTTCAACAAAAGGAGGATTTGCATTATTTTAAACTGTGGTATATTCAATACAATATTATAGAGCTATAACAAAGAATGAATTAATGATATTATTGGTATTTTGGTACAGCAACATGGACAAATCTTACAAATAAATTGAGAAAGAAGCTAAACAAAAATATATTCTAGGCCAGGTGTGTGCTTATAAAACTAGCACTTGGGAGGCTGAAGCACTAGGATAATCGTGAGGTGAGGTCACCCTGATGACATACTCTATAGGATTTCATTTATTTGAAGTTCAAGAGGAGACAAACTAATCAAAATAATACATATCAGGAAAGTAGCTACCTCTGAGTACTTCTGCAGAGAAGCATAAGAAACTTTAAAGGAGGCAACTGTGATGTTAACTATCCCAAGTTAGGCCAAGCTGTGGTTACATCTGGGTGCCCCAAAGTCTCGCACACTGAGCCGGGGCTTTGGGGAAAAAATAAAATAAAAAACAGAACCCTTAAGGGGTACTGGAAAGATTCTCTCTCCTAATCTGGGTGCTGGTTATAGTGTATATATGTAAAAAGTCATCAACCTGTATGCTTACCGTGAATGTACTTTACCATATATACACGAATATATACACAAATATACACGAATACACGAATGTACTTTACCATATATACACGAATATATTATGCATAGGTACTAAATATCTAATAAAAATTAGATTATAATTATATTATAATATAAAATTATAGTAAAAGGATAATACACCAAAATAACTGATAGAGCTACAACTGATGCTTACTTTTCCTTTTACCAGTGTTGGGGATCAAACCCATGGCCTCGCACATGGCAAACAAGCACTTCGCCACTAAAACAACATCCCCAGGACTGAGGCTTCCTTCTTTAAACTGGCCTATACTGTCTGCATTTTCCATCATGACCATATTAGGTTTATCACTAAAAGAGCTACTAAAAAATAATGAACTTAAAATCCAAATGGTCTCTTCTGAAATGTTCCCTTATCAATCTAAGCACCATGGTACCTAAATCTTAACATGTTCATCACAGAACATCCTGGAACACTCTGTTTATAATCTCTACTTGCCAGTTAGTGCTAGGTTCCATTTAATCCCTCTAGAATGCATTACACTGCCTACTACTGGGTATCTGCAACACTAGGTACCTGCTTTGCAGGTGTTTTCTGTACTACACACAGCTAGTAAGCAAGTATGTCTGTTAAATAAAACAAATGTGTAACAAAAGAAGTCAAAAATAGAGGAGCACTTTCCAGTAAGAGGTATTCCAAAATCATGGATTTCTGAGTTGGTATTTACACTACATTAAAAGGACTGAAGCCTTAAAGGCATAAGCTGAAAAAGTCAATACTGTTCACATGTGCCTGCTACCCAAAGCAACCTAAAACTCAATGCAAGTAAGGCTTAGTAGTGTACCTCTTATAATCCCAGCTAATGAGGAAGCTGAGGCAAGAATATCACAACTTCAACTCCTGCCTGGGCACTTTAGAGAGACAATGTCTCGAATTTTTAAAAAATAAAAAAATTTTAAATAAAGGATTGGGGCCAAGAGTGGTGGTGCACACCTGCAATCCTAGCACCCAGGAGGCTGAGGCAGGTGGATCACCACAAGCTTAAGCCTGATGTGGGCCAGATAGCAAATTTCAAGACCGCCTGAACTGCATAGTGAGACCTTATCTCAAAAATAAATAAACGACTGAGGACATAACTGGTTAATAAAGCACCCCTGGATTTGATCTCCAGTACTACAAAAATCAATATAATGTATCAAAACACCAATGAGATTCTTCACAGAACTACAAAAAAAAATCCTAAATTCTGTATGGACCAAAAAATAAAAGAAACAAACAAACACATAGCTAAAGCTATCTTAAACAAAAAAGAACCAAGCAGGAAGCATTATACTATCTGATATCAAAATATACTACAGAATAGTAGTCAGAGCCAGGCACAATGGCTGCACACCTGTCATCCCAGCACCAGTAACAGTAAGGCAGGAGGATCACAAGTTCAAGATTAGCTTGGGGTTTTGTTTTGCTTTGGCTTTTTGTTATTTGTTTGTTTGTTGATTGGTTGTGTTTTCTATTCATTCACTTTTGTTGGTACTGGGGATTGTGTCCACCGCCCTCTCACTGAGCAATATCCCTAGCTCTTTCTCTCTCTTTTTTTTTCCCCCTCCTCTTTAAATTCTGAGGCAGGGTCTTACAAGTCACTAAATTACCCCAGCTGGTGGAATTTGAGCTCCCTAATCTCCTCAAAGGACCAGGATTACAGGCAGGGACTAAATGAAAGATAAAAAGGAATCTGTAGTATTTTTAGTACATTTTGTGGGTCAAATTATTTCAAAAGAAAAAGTTTCAATAAATTTTTGACAAATAAATTTAAAAATAAACTTGAAGCTGGGCATGGTGGAACATGCCTGTAATCCCAGCACTAGGGAAGGAGGCTGAGCAGGAGGATCCTTGCAAATTCGAGACCAGCCTGGACTACAAAAGTGAGTTCAACCTTGTCTTAAAAAGACAATAAACACTTGAAGCCAGAAAGTTGAGAACAAACCACGTGGCCAATAATGAAGCACCTGATAAATGAAACCTAAGGGGCAAAAGCAACATAATGAAGTATCACTTGGCAGTATAAGGAAATGCCAAAACATGCTACAACATAGCAGAACCCTGAAAACACAGGACAACAAAAGAAACCATACACAAAATAACAAACTGCATGGTTCCACTTGTATGAAATATCCAGAACAGGCAAATCCATAGAGAAGGTATGTTTAAGGTTGCTAGAGATGGAAGGGAAATGGAGAACAACTGCTTTCTTTTTGAAGTAGTAAAAACAGAGGCCAAAAATCAGTGAATTGTACACTTTAAACAGTTTTTATTGTTTGGACCAACAACAACTGCTTGTTGGTACTGGAGACTGAACCCTGGGAGCTAGTCCCAGCCCGCTTCTATTTTGAGACAGGCTCTAAGTAGGTCTCCAGCTTGCCTCTGCCTCAGAATAGATGGAATTATAAGCATGGGCCACCGTGCCTAGTTTTGTTTTTTGTTGTTTTTTGAAACCCAATCTCACTACAAGCATCAAATTTCTGAGCTCAAGGAATTTTCCCCCACCTCCCAAGTAAAAAGGATTATAGCAATGTAACACTACACTTAGCTCTCTAAAAGTTTTATGGTATGTGAACTAGAAAGAAATTACGTGGCCAGCCACAGTGGTGCACACCTATAATTCCAGCATTAGGAGACTGAGGCAGGAAGATTGCTGTGAGTTCCAGGCCAGCCTGTGGTACATGGTGAGCTCAAGGCAGCCTGAACTGCACCATGAAACCCTGTCTCAAAAAATAAATAAATAAATAAATAAATAAATAAATAATGTGGAGTTGAATGTGGCAGTACAGGTTTGTAATCCCAGCATTCTGAGAGATTGAGGTGGGAGGCTCTCAAATCCTATCCCAGCCTGGGCAATGTGGTGACTTGGTGAGAACCTGTCTCAAAAATAGAAAGGGCTGGTAACATAGGTCGGTGCCAAGGCCCTGAGTTCACTCTCCAATACTGTCATACACAGAAAAAAAAAAAAAAAAAAAAGGAAAAAAAAAAACCTCAAAAAAAACAAATTACGACACTGGGGATAATGCAGGCGTAAGGTAAAATATGTGCTTGGCATGCATGAGTCCCTGGGTTCAATCTTCTCCCCTTCCCACCCAGAGAAGGTGTCAACAAATGAGAGAGACCTTAAAATTATTTCACCGACATATACAAATACATTAGGACAAAAATCTATCCCATGCTGTGATATTTAGCTAATATATAAGGTTCACAATTGCATACAGTACCTCCTTGCTGCCTGCTACTCAGAAAGCCATACAAATTATAATCAGCACAGACCCAGATGTGGTGGCACATGCCTGGAATCCTGGCACTCCCAGGAGGCTGGGCCAGCCTAAGCAATTTAGGGACTTAGCTAGCCACCCCACCAAGACAAAAAATAAAAGGGAGACGCTGGGATGTAGCTCAGAGCAATGGCCCTGGGTTCCACCCCAGTGGGGGGGGGTTAAGGAACCAAGGGCTAGGGATGTGACTCAAGTGATAGAGCACTTGCCTAATGCACAAGACACTGGGTTCAATTTCTAGCACTGCAAAACATTAAATTCCACTTCCACAACTAAGCAGAGACTATTCTTGACAATTACAAAGTATGGAGCACTGAAAAAGTAACCTCTAGGAACCAGTTCAATTCATGAACGCTCACAAACCTGAATGAACTAAAATTAATGATGAGCCAGCTTATCCAGTCCCATAAATTCACCTAATTCAATTTTCTAGTCATCATCTCAACATAATTTAAAATTATATCTACTGTTACTCTTCCTCCACAGGAGACTCAGTCAAAAGGTGAAAGCTATTCAGGAGGCTGAGGCAGTACAATCAGAAGCTAAAAGCCAGCTGAGGCAACTTAGCAAGATGATGCTTCAAAAATAAAAGTCAGGCGTGGTGTTGCATCCCTGAATCCCAGCATGCAGGAGGCTGGGCAGGAGGACTGTGACCAGTTCAAGGCCAGCCTTCACTATATAGCTAGACCTTGCCTCAAAAAATAAAAACATAACTTTAAAAAAAAAGGAGCCACCACAGGCTTATAACCTCAGCATTCTGGGAGGCTGAGGCAGACTGAAGCCCAGTGTGGCCAATTTGGCAAGCCCCTGTCTCAAAATAACAAAAAAGGGCTGGGACTGTAGTTCAGCATGAAGGCCCTAGGTTCGATCCCCAGAACTGCAGGGGGACAGGGCATCCGGCTGGGGATGCAACTGCTGGCATCTAGCATGCACAAGACCACAGGTTCAAAGCCCTAGTACCATACATATACTTAAAAAAAAAAAGTACAGGGGCTGGGGATTTAGCTCAGCGGCATAAGCACCTGCCTGGCAAGCACCAGGTCATGAGTTCGATACCCAAGTTCAATCCCCGATACCAAAAAAAAAAAAAAAAAAAGTGCAAAAACACTTGGCCTCAGGAGACCTAAATTCTGGTCCAGTCTAACCATGATTCTAACCTCAACATTTGTGAGGGTTATGCGTAAAATGAGAAACACCTCAAAACTACCAATCTCAGGCCACAGATATAGCTCAGTAGCACAACGCCTACCTGGCAAGCGCAAGGTCGTGAGTTCAATTTCAGGTACCAAAAAAAAAACAAAAAATAACAAACTCAAGTCCTTTCTTGCTGGTATCACTCCTTGTACAGAGAACCATGTGGTCTCATTTCCTGTATCTTTCTTTTTTTGGGAGGGGAGGGTAATGAAAGACTGAATCCAGGACCTTCACACTGATCCACACCTCCAGCCTTGATTTTATACTGAAAATAAAGGGTCACTAAATTGCCCAGTTGAAGCTTGAATTGGCCATCCTCCTGCCTCAGCCTCCCACAGTGTTGGGATTACAGGATGTGTCACCAGCCCAGATCACCCTCCAGTTTCCACTCCCTGTACTGATTCCCTTATTCACACAATCAACTCATGTACTAGTCAGTGCTCTTTAAAATATGGATCACACAAACCAAAAAAATTAGAAATAGCCAGCGGGCAGCTGGTCCATGCCAGTAATCCCATCACTCAAGAGACTTTGGTAGAAAGACTTTTTCGTTCCAAGTCAACCAGGGCGACATAGTTCAAGGTCAGTCTGACCTACACAACCCCGCCCTCTCTCAAAAAAAAAAAAATCAGACTTCCTCCTTTCCTGGCGTAAATCTACCACAACCTACAGTCCCACAACTGAGCCCTGCCACTCTCATCTGCCCCTGTACAGCTCCAGCCATGTGGCCTCTGGGGTCCTCAATCAGTACCAGCCTACTCCTTCCCAAGCATTTAAGTCTCCTCATTGGAGCTTCTGTTCAAAGCCTCCTTAGAGTTGCTCGTGGACTCTGGTCCCAAGCTTCTCACTACTCTTGGTGTTCTTGTTTCTGAACCTGTAAAATGGTGATAGTAACAGCCCATAGCTCATAGGGTCGTCACTAACTATAAATGCACACAAACAATGCATTTGACTGGCATCTATCATTAGTATTACCTGAGGAGCTCTGTGTTCATTTCTTTCCTGTCTCTTAGCACTATCTGCAATGATCTTGTCATCTACTTTGTGATTTTCCCCAAACCTCCATAGAATGCAAGCTTCATAAAGAGCTTTATCTGCTCTATTCAGAACTCTCCCTCATCTCATAAGGCAGTCATGCAAAAAATTGTTAACACATGATAAACTATATCAAGCAATTATTTCCCTTAACAACAGGATCTCGCTATGCAGGTTCAGGCTGTTCCTGAACTCACTATGTAGCCCAGGCTGGCCTCAAATTTGCATCAATCCTCCTGCCTCGGCCTCCCAAATGCTGGGATTACAGGGATGTGCCACCACACCCAGCCTCAAATCATAACTCTTGATTCAGAGAATTAAGTGAAAAATGAGACTGCCTCAATCCATTGCATAGTTGAGCTGGTCTCTTGTTTCACCATTAGTTTCATCATTAGTCACTCTCTCTTTCCAATGTTGTATACACAAGCAACACTAGAAGAAACTGGCAGATTGAGATGTGAAAGCAAATCGCAATACTGTGGCTATCTGCTAATTCTCTACAAAGCAACCACATAAATCTGAACTACATCACACTCAAAGCAGGCTTTTAGCCATTAGGAAAGTCACACCTTGAAATATGAAAATGTGAAACACAGTAACTTAATTAAAACTTTTTCACAGCTCAAATGCCATCAACCAACCAGCGGATCAAGATGTGGTTTTTTTTTTTAATACAATGGCGTACCTCTGCCATAACAGATAAGTTTGAGACATTGCTAACTGAGTGGATGCACCTTCAGACTACACTCTCAAATGAAATAAATCAGACACATATGTGTAAATACTGCATCATTTCTTTGGTTAGAAACCAAATGTGTAAATAAGGAAAAAACGTTAATAAATGTTGGGAAATGGGAAGAAAATATTCAAATGAGAAGGGAAACAAGGCAGGGAGGAAGTAAGAAGGGACAAGAAAAAAGTACAACAAAAAAGTGGAAATGGGGCTGAGGATTTAGCTCAGAGGCATATGTGCCTGCCTTGTAAGCGCAGGCCATGAGTTCGATCCACGGTGCCAATTAAAAAAAAATGGATGGGCTGGGAATTTAGCTCAGTGGCATAAGCGCTTGCCTGGCAGGTACAAGGTCATGAGTTCAATCCCTGGTACCAAAAAAAAAAAAATGGAAATGAAGCTTTGTAAATAACCAGGGGAAGGGTTAAAGGGAGGGTAGGGGATTGGAGAAAAAAGAATCAAAATATATCATGTACGGGCACGAATTCTCTATGATGAATATTATCTTTATATTGCACAAGATCGCACAGTCCATTCCCAGTACCAAAAAAAAAAAACCCCTTTTTTTACATGCAGGTACATATAATAATAAGATTTAAATGCAAACACACAGAACCACCTTCATGCTTATACCAGTGTGTAATCTCAGCTACTTCCAAGGCTGAGGCAGGCAGAATGCAAACTGGAGATCAGCCTTGGCAATTTAACTAGATTTTATTTTATTTTTTTTTTTAGCAAGAGTTTATCTCACACCAAATATACAGGTGGTAGCATGTACCCGCAATGCCAGTACTAAGAGGCTGAGGCAGGAGGATTCCTGCTGGTTTGAGGTTAGCCTTGGCTACTTTGAAGCCAGCATGGACTACACAGCCTCCAAAAAAAAAAAATTTAAATAAAAGAAAAAAAGAAAGATTTAAAAGGGCTGGAGGTGTAGCCCAGCTGTAGAACTCATGGACAAGGTCCTGCATTTAATCACTAGTATCTCAAAAAAAATTAATTAAAATTAACTGGGGTCATGCTTTACAACTGCTTTGTTTCTGAGCATTATAAACTCAACACTCTGCACTGAAAGCTATGATTAAGCCCCAACACTCAGAATCTACAACATTACAGTTCTCCTTACTCGTGGGGTAAACTTCAGTGGTTCACCAAAGGAAATCCCAAATTCAAGGCTCTGATTGACTTGAAAGCTAGCACTGATTTTTAAAAAGCATCCTAAGGCCGGGGATTTAGCTCAGTGGCTTAAGTGCCTGCCTGGCAAGTGCAAGGTTGTGAGTTCCATCCCCGGTACCCAAAAAAAAAAAAAAAAAAAAAAAGCATCCTAAACTACCAGGAACCCATTCTATTTTAGCATCTTAAAGACTCCAATATCCAATTTCTGCACTCTGCTCCTGCAACTCCCAAAGTCCTTTCCCCCTCACTCCAAAGCCTTTTTTCTTAAGGAAGGTATTTTCAGGTGGATAGCCACATTTTATGAAATCCTCAAAATACTTTCAAGCTACGATCAGTTTCCAATGGACGACATCCTGTCTCAAGATACATTAGAAATGACTGCCAGTTTTCCCAGATACCGCCAATGGGTAGTAAATTCGCCAGGCAGTAAACCTAAGCGAACACGCAGAAAGGAAGAGCGCAGAAGGAATCAGACAGACAAGAATGCTTCACGATTTTATTAAAGACCATCCCGGGTTGTCATTCCCCCTGGAACCGAGACATCATACGCGGCTTTCTGGGGAACGGGAGGCAAAGCTCAAGCTGGCAGAGAAAGGCGGAAAGGGGTTAGCTCTCCAGGAAAGGCTTTTCCAAGGCGCAGCCGGCTGGAGGTTGCCGGCGCCGGCCCGCGGCGAGTGTCACCGCAGCGGTCCCGCCCGCCCCCGCCCCCGCCCCCTGCCCAGGCCCCCGGCACCGCCGCCCCGCGCCCAACGCCGCTCAGGCCGAGCATAAAGTTTAGGGAAAAACCCGGAGCGCAGACACGCACGGGTCTCGGGGCTGAACTCGCGCCAAGAACACACCCGAGGCGAACCACTTGACAACCAGCTCGGGTTTTCGGCAGAGAGGCCGAGGGGCAGGAGCGGGACGCCCGGGCGGCGGGGGCCGCGTCCCTCGCACGCCTGGCTCCGCTTCCTTCGGGCCGCGGCGCCCAGGTAGGAGCCAGCAGCCGCCTCCGGCGCGGCGCAGCGCAGCCCAAGGCCCGCGACCCCGGCCAGCCCGGCGCGCACGCCAAGAGGGGAGAGCAGGGGACGCGCACGCCCGGCGCCCGCTCCGCCGCCCCCGCCGGCCGGGCCTCGGGCCGGGGTCCGCCGCGCCGCGCCGCGTCGCCCCCACCACCCCTCCCGCCCCTCCCGCCGCGGGACGCTCGGAGCCGGCGCCGCGTCCCGGGGGACCCGGCAACTTTCCCCGCGCGGCTGCCGCTGCCCCCCGCGGGGTGGGGCTGGGCCCGGGCCGAGCGCGGCGCGGACTCACTTTTTCTGATGTTTCTCTCTTTTCGGCCTCCGCTTTCGGGCCTGAATGGCCAGCACTGAGGAGAGAGGAGACACACATTAACGGTCGGGCCGCCGGCCTGCGAGGCCGCGTGGCAGGGACCAGGGCACGCCGCGCCCACTCACCTTTCCGGGAGCTCATCTCGGCGCGGCGGGAGCGAGGCGGGGGCTTTGCGCGACGGCGGCGGTGACGGCGATGAGGACGCCGGAGCCCAGCAGCGCCGGGCTGCAGCTTCCAC
Organism: Dolichotis patagonum; assembly: GCA_004027295.1. Classification (NCBI taxonomy): domain Eukaryota; kingdom Metazoa; phylum Chordata; class Mammalia; order Rodentia; family Caviidae; genus Dolichotis; species Dolichotis patagonum. Next base: position 76,545 of record PVJX010005428.1, read on the forward strand.
TCGCTCCGCCGGCCGAGAGGAGGCGGGAACCGCGCCTGCGCCGCCGCCGCCGCCGCCGCGCCTGCGGGGGCCCCAGGGCCCGCCCCCGCCGCCAGCCCCGCCCCCGCCGCCAGCCCCGCCCCGTCCGCGGCCCAGGCGGGGGTCGCGACCCCGGTGCCGCACCCGTGCCGCGCGCCCCACGGCGCTCGATCGCTACCAGTGCGGAGGGCCCCCGCCGCGGGCCCGCGCCCGCAGGTGCCGCCTCGGCCGCCGCCGCGTCCCGTCCGCCCACGCCCGCGACCCCCAAGCCGCCCAGGCCCCCAGCCGCTGGGCCGCGCCAGACAGGCCCTAGCGACCCTCCCCTCCAGCTGCGGCCACGCCCTCCGCACCCCAGCTGGCCGCCTCTCCATGGGTCCCAGTCGGGCCCACGCCTCCGCTGGCCTCACACCGCCTCTCCTCGCGCGGCCTCTTCTCTCCTTTGGCGCCACTACATCCTCGCATCCCCATGAGCGCCGCTCCCTCCTCTCCGGCGGGCGTGGAAAGCGCATAGGACCAAAAGCTGCGAAGCTTGGGTCCTAGATCAGCCGTGTGACCTTGGCGAAGTCCTTTTCTCCCGCCTGCCTCCCGCACGGGGTCGCACCAGTTTAAGGAAGGAAAAGCTGCAGACCGCATGGAGGGTAGCGTGAAGCTTTTGCACACGAAGTGAAGCCCAGTTTTGTGAACAGCCTGGCATCCCAGACAAGACAGTTATTTTCTCCAGTTACAGTGAGGAAACTGAGTCCTGGAGAGATTCTGCAACCCAGGCAGGATCCAAATTCAAGCCTGGTTGGTTCCACTCTTTGCACCTGACCAGGCTTGTAAGGATAGGAATCAAGTTCACGGTGGCACAGAAACGTAACCGCAGTGTTCTCCCGTCTGTTTAATCCCAAGTTGCTTTGAAAGATACGCATCCTGACCATTAATTCCTTTCTTGGTTATAGAACTAAGTATAACATTTATTCTTCAAAATTTTCAGTTGTACTCTAAAGATGTTGAGTAATACAACAGAAAATGCTGTTTGGATTTTTGAACACATTTCGATGTTTTCCATTTTTTTCCAATCAGATTTTATTGGTACATTTTAGATATATAATGATCACATTTATCAGAATTTGTGCCTGTACGTTATAGAACTTGTTTCTTTTTAAACTTATGTTTAAAAATATAACCCCACAAAAAGATGATTAGAAAAATGAATAATCATATTCACCAGTTTTTAAATCATTCCTCCACCTTTGCTTTCTATGTAGTTGGTTTATTTTGCTAAATCACTTCAGGATTTTCTTTTACCCTTAATACTAAGTAGTATTTCAGTGTGTATCTATTAAGAACAAAGGTATTCTAAGAATTCTGTTATCACCGGCCATGGTATGATATCAGCACTCAAGAGGAAGAGGCAGGAGGACCACCGAGAGAGTTCAAGGCCAGGCTGAACTATGCAGCAAGACCCTGCCCCAAAAAACCAAACAAATAAGCAAATAAAAATAAGAAATGAGCAAAGGATTTGAATAGGCATTTTTCCCAACGCAACTGGGCAATGAATATATATAACACGATCCTTAAAATCATTAATCATTGCAGAAATGTAAAGCAAAACCACAATGAGACACCACTTCACACCTACCAGAATGGCCACAATTTTTTTTTCATATAGTAAATACATCTTGGTGAGAATTCAGATCCTTCACATACTGGGAAATTGGAATCCGCATGCATTGTTGGTGGGGATGTTAAAGGGTACAGTTCCTATGGAAAACTGTCTGTTCTTCAGAAAGGTAATAGGATTACCAACAAGCCTACTCCTAGGTGTATACCTACAAGCAGTCAAGCAATCTTTGGGGAATGTTCATATGCACATCAGAAGAGCTAAATGTGGAAATATCCTACTATCCCTCTGCTAATGAAAGGATAAAGAACTGTGGTCCCTAAATACAATAGTATATTTTTCATCTATAAAAAAGATGAAATACTAAAGCAAGGCACAGTGGTGTATGCCTAGAATCCCAGCAACCTGGAAGGCTGAGGCAGGAAAATCTTAAGTGTGAGCCCAGTGTAGGCAACCTGGCAACTTAGCAACACCCTGTCTCAACGTGCTTTGTTCTGTGGCACATATGCTAAGATCCTGTCTCAAAAGACAAAAGAGGGATGGAGATATAGCTGCATGTGAAGGCCCTAAATTTAATCCCCAGTAATATAAAACAAGTATTGATACAATAGAACACGGTCCATAGAAAGTACTAGGAAGAGGGTATAACTCAGTGGTAGAGCATGTACTTAACATGCACAGGGCCCTGGGTTCAGTTCCAAGCACAGAGATATATGTTGACATATGCTACAACCTGAAAACATGCTAAATGGAAGAAGCCAGACACAACAAGGCACAGTAACACACAACTGTAAATCCTAACACTCAGAGGCTTAGCAGAAGGATGGCAAGTTCAAGCCCAGCCTGGGCAAGCTAGCAAGATTTTTTTTTTTTTTTTTTGTACCGGGGATCGAACTCACGACCTCGCGCTTGCCAGGCAGGCACTTAAGCCACTGAGCTAAATCCCCGGCCCACAAGATGTTATTTCAAAACAAAAGTAAAATAAAGATGTAGCTCAGTGGGAGGGCCCAGTTCAATCCCCGGTACCAAAAATAAAAGACACAAAAGGTTCCATATTGTAAGATTCCATTTCCATGAAATCTCCAGAATAGGCAAGTCCACTGGAACCAGGGGGCAGGAGGAGGAATGAAGAAGCAGGTGCTCGAAGTGGACCAGACTTCATTTTGGGGTGGTGAAAGTGGCTCAGAGCTGACAGACGTGGTGGCAGCACCACATGTGAATGTATTATATACCACCCGCTGAACTGGCTACTTTAAAACGATTTGCTTCACTTTAGAGAAATTTCACTTCAATTAAAACAAACAAACCAAAGTCAAACCCAAAAATTATCTGTGGGCTAGCCAAGCATGGTGGCCTACAATTTTAATCCCAGCACCCAGGAGGCTGAAGCAAGAGGATCACCTCAAGCTCAAGGCCAGCCTGGACTACACAGCAAGACCCTGGAGGTAAATATCTTTTCCTGTATGTGTGTGTATGTATGCATGTGCTTTGGATATAAGGATACATAAAAGATTGCTCTTCCATTGAATAGTGTGTGACCAACCCAAGTGACTTTTTTTTTTTTTTGGCAGTACTGGGGATTAAGCTCAGGACCTTCATAATGAGCTATAGCCCCAGTGCTTTTGGGGGGTATTTTTTGTTTGGTTGGTTATTCTGAGTGGGAGCTGGAGGAACTGGTTTTTTTGTTATTTTTTTTTCTTTTGGGCTTTTATCTAACTATTTGAACATGCTATGTAACTCAGGGTGGCTTGGAACTCACAGCAATCCTCTTGCTGCAGCCTCCCAAATGCTGGGAATATAGGTGTGTGCCACCACACCCAATGAATATTTAGTTTTTTAAGACAGGATCTCATTCTGTAGTCCAGACTTGCCTTGAACTTACTTTATAGCCCAAACTGGCCTCGAACCCATGGTGACCCTCCTGCCTCAGCCTCACAAGTGCTGGGATTACAGGAATGCACCACCACACTCAGCTAGACATGTGTGTTCTGAATAGCTCACATAAATAGCATCATAATAGAATCACATAAATAGAACCCTTTGCTGCTATTTAATTTTTATATAACCTCAGGTAAGTTATGTAATTACAACATCTGGAAAATGGAAATAGTATTAATACTAACCCTTATAGGTGAGATGATTACCATATAAGTGATTCTTCGATAAAGTTATTAAAGTTAGTCAAGAGAAACATAACTGATCTGTTTGCTGAATCTTTTCATTCAATTTTTTACCAAATACTTATCATTTTTCATGGGGCAACCATTATTTTAAATACTGAGTCAAGAGCAGAAAATGAAGCACATAAAAATCTTCTTGCTTTCCACAGGTGTGAGGCACACATCTGTCATCCCAGCTCTGAGACTGAGGCAGGAGGATTGCCATGAGTTCAAGGCCAGCTTGGTCTACACAATGAGACTCCTTCAAACAAAGCCACACGCACACGCACGCACACACGCACGCACGCACGCACGCACACGCACACACGCACATGCACGCACATGCACACGCAGCCTGCTCTCATAGAGCTTATGTTCTACTGTCAAAAGTCAAGAAATAAAAAAAATAAGTAAGCCAGGTATTGTGGCTCGCTCCTGTAATCCCAGTACTTGAGAGACTGAGGCACGAGGATTGTTGTAAATTCAGGACCAACCTGGGCTACAAAGTAAGCTCAAGGCTAGCCTGAACTGCATAGCAAGACCCTGTCAAAAAAAAGAAAGAAAGAAAGAAAGAAAGAAAGAAAGAAAGAAAGAAAGAAAGAAAGAAAGAAAGAAACTAAGCTGCAGCCCCAGCCTAATCATTTTTATGGAAAACAATCTTTGAGGAAGTAACATTTAAGTAAAGACTTTAAAACTAATTATAGTGGTGCACACCATAACCCCAGCACTCAAGAGGCTGAGGTAGGAGAAAATAAATTTGGAGCCAGCCTGGGCTACACAGCGAGTTCAAAGTCAATCTGAACTGAATAAGGAAATCCTGTCTCAAAATATGAAACAGTACTAATAATAAATACCTTAAGACGGTCTTGTCAGTCCTTCTTACTTCTATAAAATAGGCAAAGACTATATTCACTGCTAATGTTTATGAGTTGCTTTGAATTTATTGAATAAAAATGTGCCACATTAAGTATCAGTCAACAACTTTACACATCCAATATTAGATGCTCCAAAAAAAGAATTCTACCTGGGCCTGGTGGCATTTACCTGTCATCCCCGCACTTGGGAGGCTGAGCCAGGAGGATTGTCATGAGTTCAGCCAGCCTGGGATACATAGTGAGTTCAAGACCAGCCTAAACTACATAACCAGACCCTGTCTCAAAAAACAAACAAACAAAACAAAACAAAACTTAATGATAGACTTAATCTCTGCTGATTTGGAAATTAAACAGTTTTCCCACGATGCACCATAATTTAAAAGGAAATATATTCTTTAAAGAAACAATTAAGTATGATTTCCTTTTTTATTGTACCATCATTTATTACTACACATATCAAATGAGTTAAGTAGATATAGTTAAGAGTGGGAACATCAGATGACCTTAAACTGGGTATACCTTGGTCCCCACAGATCAAAAAGAAGCAAGAAAGGCAGGGCACACACATTTTCCTCCCAGTCTCGTGCGGTGCAACCTGAGACGGCCACATATTAGTTTTTAGTAGATGGAATAGAAAATGAAAAGAATGTTATAGAAGCAATTGCACTTGGAGACTTCCAAGTGGAGCCCTAAAACCTGTTGGATCTTAGAAGGGAGATTTAGCAACTCAGGGAGTTGGGGAAAGACTTCAAATGTTGCAGCATGCATTCTGGAACCTTTAATGGATGAGAAACCAGCCTTTTTTTTTTTTTTTTTTTTTGGTACTGGGGATCAAACTCACGACCTTACGCTTGCCAGGCAGGCACTTAAGCCACTGAGCTAAATCCCCGGCCCGAGAAACCAGCCTTTTAAGGACTTCCAAGGCATCAGAATTTTTAGGAAAGGTGCTCAGTGAAGCTTACTTCTCCTTTGTTGTTTCATTAGAAAGTATTTCTCAATGGCACTATTGTAAACCAACAAGGAAGTTAGTGTAGAGATCGCAGGGCCACGGGGCCAGAGTTCAAATACCAGGTCCACCACTGGCCCCCTGGGTGCCTACCTGGGTGAATTACTCTATGCCTCAGTTGCCTCATCTGGCAAATGGGGATCCTAACATTAGCTGTGCTGTAAGTTCTGAGGTGTTAAATGAGTTTGTTCACATAAAACACTTGGAAAAGTATGCAATCTTGTCTGTTCTTAAGATTAAATCATTACACAGTTAGAAAGGGACCTAAGCATGTAATAAATATTAGTAATCCCATAGTCGGGAGACTGAGGCAGGAGGATTGCCAGGAGTTTGAGGCCAACCTAGGCTACATAGAGAGATCAAGGGCAGCCTGGACTACACACAGAGACCTTGTCTTGAAAAAAAAATTACATACAATGTAGCACTTGAAAAGTTGAGGCAAAAAGAAGATTGCAAGGTTAAGTCCAGCCTGGGCAACTTAAGAGAGATTCTATCTCAAAATAAAAAAAAAATAAAATAAAAGGGGAGGAGGCTAGAGATGCAGCTCAGTGCTAAGAGTATCTCTGGATTAGATCCCCAGAACCACAAAAATACATAAGTGAATAAATGGAACTAGTCACACACATGCATATTAAGGAATATATTAGGTATCTATTATTGTATAACCTTCTCTCTTTCTCTCTCTCTCTGTCAGTCTCTCTGAGACTGGGTCTCAGTATGTAGGTCAGGCTGGGTTCCAACTTGTGGCGATCCTCTTGCCTCAGCCTCCTGTGCGCTGGGGTTACAGTCATGAACCACCATTTCCAGCTCACAAAGGAAAAAAGAAAAGAAAAAAAGAAGAAGAAGAAGAAGAAGTAAAAACTAATGAACATCTCTAAGCTCACGATCTCTGAGACCCAGGAACGTTGGAGCAGGTTAGCTGGTGCGTGGAGGTGTCCCCGGGAGCGGCAGTCATTTGCGGGCTTGACCGAGGCTGGAGATCTGTTACCAGGTGGTTCATTCACATGACTAAGAGAGGAGGCCTCGGTCCTGGGGTGCTGCGGAGACTTCGTGCCTCACAGCCCGCACCTGCCCATGGGGCTGCCGCAGCGCCGGCTTACACAACCAATGATCGGGGCGAGAACCTGGAAGGAACCGCGCAGCCTTTTGTGACCTACGTCCGGAAGTCACAATCACCTCTGCCACATTCTATCCACCAGCGGCACAAGCTCCTCAGAAGGCATGAGCGCCCCCTCTGAAGAGCAGTGGCAGATTGCACAGCCGCCACCAGGGGTCATTTCCTCCCGTGCTGAGTGCGCGCACTCCGAACCAGCATCCTCAAAGGCCTCCTGCGGCTGATGAATAGAAAGGAAGGGAATTTTCTGTTCAACATTCAGAGGAAAGAAACAGAAACGTAGATAATCTGGGGAAAATCATCAACAGTAACACATTTGCCGTAAATAAACTGCTACGGAACATTCTTGCATATGCCAGCTCACACATGGCCCCTCATGCACAGGGCTGTGTGCAGATGGTTTTGGTTGTATGTGTTACTGGGATTGAACCCAGGGCCTTCCCCAGCTCTTTTTATTTTATCTCAGACAGTCTCACTAAATTGCTAAATTGTCCAGGCTGGGCTCAAATGTTTGATCTTCCTGCCTCAGCTTCCCAGAGACCACGCCCAGTTCATTTTCATTTCTTTTTTGGAGGCACGGTCTCGCTATGCAGTCCAGGCTGGCCTTGAAGTTACTATGTAATCCAGGCTCGCCTTCAGTTCATGGAGATTCACCTGCCTCCGTGTCCTGAGTGCTGGCATTATGGTATGAGCTGTGTTTTACAGTAACCCACTGACTGAATGACTGCTATAGGTGGAATTTGCAATTTAAATTATATTTAATACAGGACACATAATTTATAGGATTATTTTATAGTAGTCACCCAAAGAGTCAAATACAAAAGAGTGCAGGAAATCTGTTCTCACACTAGAGAGATCCAAAGAATCCAGGTGAGGGCCTGGATCCCACAGCAGTGTCCTGCATTAGTCCAGCTAAAGCCCTAGAGCCATGACTATGCTTCCAACGAGTCAAGCTGGAGACCTAGAGCCCACGACAATGTCTCATGCAAGCCTGTTTCAAGGATCTGCACTGGGAAGGCCCCAAGGTCAGGGGTGGAAGCTAAAAAGTCTGCACCAGCAGGGATAAAAGGTCTGCACTGGAGCCAGGAAGCAAGGCTCAAAGTAAGGACCCCAGCTCCCCCTGAAAAGGACCACAGTCATCTTCTGTGGAGCTCCTCTGACAATGAGAACAGCCAAGTTCATACCAGAAGCCAGTGCAACAAACTTCTCCAGGAGATCTAATGGCACCACCTCGTCCTCCCCAGTTCTCCTTTTTATACTGTTGGCAACAGTCAGGTGGCCATCCACACCCAGCACCATGCTGACTCAGTTCAGCCGGGTGTAACAAGCTCACTGCCAGTCCGGCATGACAATGCCACTTTTTTTTTTTCTTTTGTCTTTTTAAGAGAGTGTCTCGCTATGCAGTTCAGGCTGGCCTAGAGTTCACTTTGTAGCCCAAGCTGGTCTTGAATTTGCAATGATCCTCCTGCCTCAGCCTCCTGAATGCTGAGATTGCAGGTGTGGGCCATCACGCCTGGCTTATGCCACATTTTTAAAGAAAATTTGTTGATGGTTTGGTTTGGTTTGGTTTGGTACCAGGAATGTAACTCAGGACCTTGTGCTTGCCAGGCAGGTGCTCTACCACTGAGCTACAGCCCAGCCCTGTGAATGCCATTTGTTCAGCTACCATCCCTTAGCCCTGAGCCTCACCTACCTTAGCATGTGAGCCTTTGCTATCTGCAGGTGGGAGCCCCACTTGTTCTGCCTGCCAGGGGCACCCGAGGGGCACTGGAGCCTAGAGAACACTTAGGCCGGCTCCTACCTGTTCCAGTCTGGTCCCAGCATCTCAACACAGGTCCTTGCAGGGAGCAGAGCTGGCTCCAGCCTCCCACACACTTGAGCCGTACCCTTAGCACCCAGCAGCACCCCGCCGCTTAGATCCAGGCCTCACCACCTCCTCTGAGCTTCTGGAGTCTACTAATGGCCACCCTTGGCTTTGTTCCCCAGCCCTAGAGGTGGGTGCAAATGCAGGCATCTTTGTTTTGATTTTGTTTTTTGAGGCATACATAGCCCAGGCTGGCTTTGAACTCTCAGATCCTCCTGCCTCATCCTCCTGAGTGCTGGGATTACAGATGTGTACCATCACACCTGGCTTTCTCCTGCATTATCACTGGGTGCCCTCATGCCCCCTTTACTTAGTTCCCCAATACCTGTACAAGCAAACCATTCCTTGTATTAATTTGTTGTGTTAAAGCAATTGGTCTAGGGCTGGGATTTAGCTCAGTGGCATAAGTGCCTGCCTGGCAAG